>JBAPGN010002093.1:0-13429 GCA_037355405.1 Vitis amurensis
CTCGAGATTTTGAAGAAGTTGATACAATTTCCTAGAGCTTCGCCAAAAGCAGAAATCAAATACTCAGATTCCAAGTCCTCTAGAATGCGTTACAAGGAGAACAAAGGTTATCTTTAGCAGATGTTGCTTTGGTAGATGTTTTGGTGAATGTTTCTCTCTCCCTTTTTGGCTTTTTGTTGTGTCTGGTAATTTATGAATGGATGTATGCTAATTATGCTTGCAATGGACCTTTTGGCTACTTAACAGGCATTAAAACTTCCTTTTTTTGTCAAGTTACTTGTAGATATTTTTAATCAAATTTTGGGACAAATAATTTAGAAATTTTAGTGCATTTTATTTGGATTTTGATTGAATAGGTGATTTTTTTTTATTGGAAGTGATTAAGGGATTGCAGTAATTTTTTTTTTTTTTTCAATATAGTAGTGCCCCTAAACCATAGCCCATTTCCCACTTTGATTAAACTAAAAAGGGTCTAATTTAGTCCTATGAATTTCATAATTGTAAACCTTTATTCAAAATTGATTTTTCATCGTTTATTCTATCAAAACAAAATTTATAACTTAATTCAACTATGATAAGGTAATTTTTATCCAATCAAAAAGGGTTTTTAGTAAAAGCTATGGTAGCATAGCGATCTTAGGTGTTGTCCATTACGATGAATTATTTTCGATAATTAAGGTTTGAATTAAGGGAAAATAAATTATTGCGATCAGGTAAAATTAGATTGACCATTCATGAAGAAAAATCAAATTAACAATGATTTCAAATTGGGAAAAAAATGTAAAATAAGAGAAAATTAATAAGAAAAGGAAATTCTTGGAGTTAGAATTTTTTAGAAAACAATTTATATGATAAATAGGTGTTGAGATCTATTTTTCATCAAGTTAGATAGAAAATCTAAAATTTCATCTAAACCGATATTTGATTTAAATTTAAGTTTAGATCTAATTTTTCTTCAAATTAGGTTATTTAATTAAGGGGAAGTTGTGTTTGGGGAGCCCCATTTGAAGGTTATATGAGAATGAAACCCATAGAAAGTGGAATATGGGCTTTGTCCATTAATGATCATAATATATATATTTTTTTTTTATGCACTAAATACTGTTTCAAAAAGTTATTCCAAAATTGCCCTTTTGTTTTCGTTGTCAGCAACCACCACGGTCTCCATGTAAGCAACCATTGGTCTCCAAAATATTCCATGTAATAAGCACTCAAATTTGAACCGAGAAGAAGCCGATCAAAGGAAACACAGCATGAGGTATGTGGGTCTTCGTTCAGTGGGTTTCCACCTTCTAGGAGTAATCCTGTAATATTTCCTCATAAAAGGTGAAGAAGAAGACCATTTCTGCTGGTACGAATTTCCACCTTCAAGGAGTAATCCTATCTTCTTCTTCACCTTTTTTGAGGAAAAATTAATAATAACGGTACCAGTAGAAAACCATTTAAATTCAACACTTCATCCCCAAATCAAATCAGAAGACTCTTCTATAACCCTCTCAACTCACTATCTTGGTCCTGTAAACAAAGAACACTTAATTTGTTAGTCACAACACTCTTGAACCCTATATTCTTAAAGTTTCCCTAAACCGAATCCTCATTGTGTAACAAAAAAGGAAGCTTATCTAAGTAAATATTGGTTGCAAATTAACTGAACACTCTTCCTAAAGCATGAGACTAAACCACAACCTAGATAAAAAGATAGCAAAATAAAAGAGTTAGCTTTTTCATTATAATTTCCAGATTTCTTATCCATATTAGATAGTTCAACATCGTTCCATACTTGTTTCTAAATCATTTCCTCATGTGTAGTTCCATTTTGAGAAATCATCTATGGTCATTTCTCAAGCATGTTTCCTGTGAACATATCATTGGAAGTAATGCATCCCAAAATATCAAATAATCTAGAAAAATAATGAACTTTACTTTTGCATAAGTAGAGTAGAATATGAAGATTTTTGTCAGTTTCGAAATGGATATGGATTCTTCATGAATGTTCTATAGGTAGGCATCCAACAGGCTAACCACTCATAGGGGAAGTGGCCTGCATAAAATAGTTTTGCTGAACATTCCAATATTATGATTTCTTACTGCTTTTGTTGAGTCATTTCCAATACCATTTCCTACTTCTTTCTTGTTCCTTTATTGGATGCCTCCACATTGTTTTCCTCAAAACTTTGAGGGAAAATTCTCCCTTTTAGGTGTGGGTTTGATGATTTTGATGAACATTTCATCATTTTTAGCCCATTCTTCTTATGACCTAGGTTAAGTTTTGGCATAACGAGTAAATTTGAGAATGTGTTTTTGGAAGACAGTCTCATTTTTTCACATGGGTTTGAATCTGATTAATGATTTGGTGAGCATTTCTTAACTATATGGCTACTCATGAAATGACCCATGTAAACTTTTGACTGTATCTGTGGGAAAAAAAGGTCTTAGATTAGATAATTTTGCTGACCATTTCTCTCAATACATGGCCATCCATACAAAGGCCCACTTCCAAGTTTTGGAACAACATGAACATTTCAGTGTATTTTTGGGAAAGTAGATAAATAAAGGCTCTCTTTTACATATGGGGTTGATATTGATTTGATGATTTTGGTGAGCACTTCTCAATTATAGAACCATTCATCCAATGACCCACCTCAAGTTTAGGCACAATAATAATATTTTAGAAGGCAATTTTGGGAAGTAGTCTTGTTTTTTAGGGACTGTACCTTAGATACTACCTTAGTGGCCTTGAGGTACCTTTAGTGGCCTTTAGGTACTACCTTAAGGGCCCCTTAGGCACTACCTTACCTAAACCTCAACTCAACCTCTCCAAAGCCTCGGGCCTTCCTCTCCTACCCTTACACCATTCCCTTATGTGCTTTTCTTGAGTGCTCAAGTGGTCCCCAAGTGCTTTTTAGGGACTGTACCTTAGGTACTACCTTAGTGGCCTTTAGGTACCACCTTAAGGGCCCCTAGGTACTACCTTAGCTAAATCTCAACTCAACCTCTCCCAAGCCTCGGGTCTTCCTCTCCTACCCTTACACCATCCCCTTATATGCTTTGCTTGAGTGCTCAAGTGGTCTCCAAGTGCTTTTTAGGGACTGTACCTTAGGTACTACCTTAAGGGCCCCTAGGTACTACCTTAGCTAAACCTTAACTCAACCTCTCCCAAGCCTCGGGCCTTCCTCTCCTACCCTTACACCATCCCATTATGTGCTTCTCTCGAGTGCTCAAGTGGTCCACAAGTGCTTTTTATGGACTGTACCTTAGGTACTACCTTAGTCGCCTTGAGGTATTATCTTAGTGGCCTTTAGGTACTACCTTAAGGGCCCCTAGGTACTACCTTAGCTAAACCTCAACTCAATCTCTCCCAAGCCTCAGGTCTTCCTCTCCTACCCTTACACCATCTCTTTATGTGCTTCCCTTGAGTGATCAAGTGGTCCCCAAGTGCTTTTTAGGGACTGTACCTTAGGTACTACCTTAAAGGCCCCTAGTTATTGTCTTAACTAAACCTCAACTCAACCTCTCCCAAGCCTCGGGCCTTCCTCTCCTACCCTTACACCATCCCCTTATGTGCTTCTCTGGAGTTCTCAAGTGGTCCCCAAGTGCTTCTTAAGGACTATACCTTAGGTACTACCTTAGCTAAACCTCAACTCAACCTCTCCCAAGCCTTGGGTCTTCCTCTCCTACCCTTGCACCATCCCATTATGTGCTTCTCTCAAGTGCTCAAGTGGTCCATAAGTGCTTTTTAGGGACTGTACCTTAGGTACTACCTTAAAGGGCCCCTGGGTACTACCTTAGCTAAACCTCAACTCAACCTCTCCCAAGCATCGGGTCTTCCTTTGTGACCCTTAGACCATGCCATTATATGCTTCTCTTGAGTCCTCAAGTGGTTCACCAATGGTTTTTTGCTACTGTTCCTTAGGTACTACCTTAGTGGCCTTCAGGTACTACCTTAAGGTACCCTAGGTAGCACCTTAGCTAAACTTCAACTTAACCTCTCCCAAGCCTCGGGTCTTCCTTTGTGACCCTTAGACCATGCCATTATATGCTTCTCTTGAGTCTTCAAGTGGTCCACCAATGGTTTTTTGCTACTGTTCCTTAGGTACTACCTTAATGGCCTTTAGGTACTACCTTAGTGGCCTTCAGGTACTACCTTAAGGGACCCTAAGTACTACCTTAGCTAAACTTCAACTCAACCTCTCCCAAGCCTCGGTCTTTCTTTGTGACCCTTAGACCATGCCATTATGTGCTTCTCTTGAGTCCTTAAGTGGTCCACCAATGGTTTTTTTCTATTGTTCCTTAGGATACTACCTTAAGGGCCCTTAGATGCTAATTTTTTTAAAATTTTTTTTCCTATTATGACTGTTATTATCCTCGAATGTTGTACACATATAATGTCATCAGATGACGAACAATCAAACATACTATGTAGTGTTTGTCAGTCGTAGACATGGAGTGTACGATTCATGGGCTGAATGTCAAAAGAATGCCCTACTTTATAAGGGGAGTGTTTACAAATCATATACTTCTAGAGAGGAAGCTGTCCGAGCTTGGGTGTTCTATGCACCAAGATGGAAGGGAAGTGATGAAACAACTGGCAAACCAAAGTTTGAACTTCAGATGATGATCAGCATTCCTTCCAAATTATTTCATATCCATATGTAATCACTTTCTTTGTTGGCTTCTTTGTAGTATGTGTTTTGCATATTGTAATATCTAGCTTAACATAGGTGCTAGAAATATTTTATGATTATCAATGTGTAGTATTGTATTTATTAGAACTCCCAAACAATGACCTCTGTGATTATTATTATCAGCTTTGGTAAACAGAAAATGCTCACTCAACAGTTGGTATGCCATGGGTGCCACAACCTAAATTAATCGGAAGAATGGTATGGGTGCCCAAAGGTTGAGAGGGGCCTTTATATGTAACTTATACCTTATGCCATGTTTGATTAACAATGAGATACGATATAATATTGTACCTCCCATCATTTCTTCTCTTTGTTTCAGAATTAAATAAAATAATAACTGAAATAACATATCCACCTCATTCGTTATCCTTTATAAAAAAGATTTAATGATATTGTTGAGAGCAATGAGATATACATATCTCATGGATTATAAATTATTTTCGCTAATATTTTCTCTTTTATTTATTTATTTTTCACATTGCCCTGTTTAACAAAAAAAAAAAAAAAAAAAACTTGTAAATGTAAATTTGTTTATTTATATTAATGAAGAAACAAAAATTACCTACTATATTTTTTCTAAATCCAAAAACTAAATCCCAAGATGAAGTATGTTTTATCACATCTATTTTTATTTCTTTGGTCATTCAAACACTAGCACAATAACAAACATGATATCTTCAATATTAGTATGTATTAAAAATAATATTCATAGATATCATATTATAAAATAAATAATATCTTAAAATATGCATATTACATATTCAATCAACCAAATATACCAATGATTTTACATAACCAACCAACCAAATCTACCATCAGCATTTTCCAAACTAGAGAATGACATTTTCATGCTCCTGACCAGCAACTCCATTCTCTGCAGAAGCAACCAGCTGAAAATTCTTTACTGATGCAACTGTCACCCATCCACTGAAGTTCAGACACCAGCATTGGAGTTGCTCATGCCACCTAGGGGCCTTGTTTTTCAATGCCAACATTTCATCTTTTGGACCAGAGAAAAGCCCAGAATGCAAACTCTATGTTTCGGTTAGATTTTGATCTAAAAAATTGGAAGGATGGAAAGGATTCAACATTGCTAAGAAGAAATTTAGTTTGGGTGTGGGCCACTCTTCCTGGCTCAATGGCATTGGCAGGGATGGCGTTCATGACACACTGCATTCTCCTTGGACCCCTTGCTTTTCACAGGATGAAATTTTGAGTTAATACATATAAACAAAACATTTTCCTTAAAAAAAAATTATTTCCTTACTACTTTCTTGGTACCAAACATAAGGTAAAGCTACTATAGTCATAAGATTTTTATTCTCATCTTTACCCATCACATGTTCATGTCTCTTTCTAGCCAAGGGAGAAGTTGAAGGAACCTTTCTTACCTGGTACCCAAGACATTCAATTCATATGAAATGTGGCCTACAGGATAGTTGCCAGCAGGGACTCTAGGGGAGACTTGTCTTGAACCCAGTCACCCTGATTGAACGAGATTTACTAATCCTTGCTCCTACATTTAGAGGTTGTGCATCATACACAGTGAACTTCGTTCCCCGAAAATTTGACCTAGCAGCAAGGGAAATGAGCTAGTCAAAGCGGGGCCAACATCATCAGTGAGAAACAACCACCTCATATAACAGTTACACATACCTCAACTTTCCTATATAAGTGGTGCTCCCCTTCCAAACATCATCATCATTAAGAGAGATGATATCGTCTGTGCAAGTAGGACGTCTACAGTTCCATGCAACAAGAAGAAACTTTCCATCATTAGTTGAAGCTATCAACAAATAAGACAAAAGCAAAAAGGTTAAAACATTTACAGCTCAAAAAGGAAACTCGAAAACAGAACCTGTCTTCTAAATATCCTACTTGGTAATTAAGAATGAGGACATCTAGCTCTTCACCAATCCAACCATGCAACTAAATACATCAAATGACCCTAGGATCATTGTAGGTTCTATATGCAATAAAGCATTCATTAATGAACCACAACTTATCAAAAAATAAATGGGGTTTATTTATTCACCTTGAATTAAGCCGAGATAGACATGATATGTTTGGTTGGTACGATTCCGTTTTATATAACACTGAATGAGGGAGCCCCTTGGCCCAGACTGGGGGGAAAAAATTGATTTTCATATATGAGCTTATAAAGGGATGGGCAAATGTGTTGAAGATTATAAGCATCCAAACAAGTAGCATTAAATTACAACAATCACTAATAACAAAGCAGCATCCAACAAACCCTCCAACCACCCCTACCCCAACACACATAGAGGACTTCAAATAATTTATAATGGCATGCCTGCAAGAGTCAATATTCAAGAATTATAAAAATTAACTACATAAACTAAACTGGTTTAGAAGACTAAAATTCATTTATAAGGATAGAAACAACTTAATCCATATTGTTCTGCATAATGACACTAAATGTGACCCCAACTCTATATTGCTTTTAATTGAAACTTTTGATCCTGCCCTATAAAATATTTTTATTAATCACTATTAGTCTGGCACCTTAATGCATTAGTTGATATATATTTTTTTTTTCAGTGTCATTTTTTCACAAAATTTTTGAAAGTGGACTATCAAAGTAGTAAACCAATGGCACTTCCTTAGTCTAACATTCCTATAAAAGACAAATCACTACGAGTTTCCCATTGATGGTATCGAATAAATTAAAATAACCGGAAAAGCTTGACAAGCAACATAAAAATAAAGAATCAAAATCTTACTTAAAAATTCCAACTTCACCTCTCATATAGCAGAATTACCTTGGCCAAATAGTAAGCAGAATAGAAAGCAATTTCTTCAACCTAGGCAATAGTTTCTCATATTGCATGGCTCTCATAGAACTACACACCTGCAAAGAGGTCATGGAGTAACCTCTTTAGCTCAACTAAAATTTCATATACTAATGTATTTTTTATAGTCAGTGGTAAATTAATCTAAAAGCACCTAACAGAAGGGAGGGCACAACCCAAATATATCGGAAATATGCAATGGGTGCCCAAAGTAAAAATGGTAAACCAAAAAAACCAATTATGATGTATCTATATAGTTTTAGAGAGCTCCGGTATTAGGCATGCCTAAATTTACAAACAAAAATCAAAATAGGAATAGTTATATTATAAAGTCTGAGTCATGATGAGAATGTCTTATGATCACATCCCTTTCTCCAGCAGCCACGATTTCGAAGTGTAACATTGCTCTTGTCTTCGTCATGGTGTCTTTATGGTTGTCAACCATCTTGTTTTCCAATTGTCGCCTACAATTAAGAAAAAAATAATAATACCAATAATGATAAGAATAAAAAGAAGGGAAAATAGGTGACATGAAGCTAAGAAGTAGTTTTATCTAAAACATAGAAAATATAGTAGATAATAATAGTGCAACCTAAAAATGATTTGAGCATCACAATAGCATAGAGGGCTCCACTTTCTGATTATGGACTTCTGGCACCACCAATCTCACTCTCATGCAAGTAAGGTCCCATCAGTGACCTTCCATGTTGTAGGTGGTCTCTATTAATCACATTTGACATGCCTTCATGACCTTCTCTCTAGCATTGTTTGCGGCACTAGTAACCAAGGTAACGACCAGCGTCAATTGATATAGATGCATCTTGTCCTACACAACACACCAAAATCATGGCCCGGTTTGGTCAAACATGTAGTACTCCGGATGATTTCCAAAATCTTTTCAAAATTTTCTACTATCCTATATAAATTAATGCTCAACCAAATCAATCATAAAGGAGACTTGACATCTACTATCTGAACCCCAAAATGATTTTCAATTTTTGAGATCAAGATGTTGTCATTCTCACTGCACAGCCAATTAAAAATAGCTCCTATAGAATGATTACTACTCAAAAATACTATTTCATAGCTTGTAATTAATTCTTTTAAACACTTTTGAGTAAGTAGTTATCACCTTTTAACCCAATTAACATATTAAGGACCCTTGCAATCAATTCTAATCAAATTGTGTTAAGTTTTGGTGTTTTGATAGCTTTTTGATCACCAAAGCAATCCGAGATTGAGGAGAGTTCTTTGGAATCCATAAGCAAATCTAGAATACAAGGAGTATGAGATCCTGCTCATTCCACCCAGACGGGAATCATAGCTCATTCCACCCAGGTAGGAATTCCATCCGGCTGCCGCCATTACATCCGGCTTGCTGCCACTTTCCACCCGGATGTCCATATCCGGAATTCTGCTGCCACCGCCACTTTCCACCCGAATGTCCACATCCGGAATTCTGCTGCCGCCGACATTCCACCCAAATGTTTCACATCCGGAATTCTGACGCCGGATGGAAGATGAGAGCGTTTCAACTTCCCCGGTCACACATATCCGAATCCGCTTATAGTGCTTACCCGGAGAGTTTCGCAGCCATTTTGCACAGTACCACGATGTTCTCTTGAAGCTTCCCGATATGTGCAACGACATTTTGAGATATTTTGTTTTAGATATTTTGAGATATTTTGCTTTAGATATTTGATGTCTAAATCCCCAAACTCTCCTTGTAACCCACCAATTATAGGATTCCTTAGCTATTAAGTTTGGAAAAAAAGATGAATAACCTTGTAGATATTATTATTGTAATTTTCATATAAATATCTCTCGGGAGCCTGTTCTCGAGGAGGACGCATCTTTTGTATAGTTTTCAAAGGAAGAAAAATACAAAGCTTTGCTCTGCTTTACCTTCTCATTTTGATTGTATTTTCTTACTAGCCAAACAAGCTCTGAGGATGTTTCCTCAGAGAATGAGTGGCTAGACTTTTAGTTCCTTGGAGTTAAGGTTACCGGGAAAGGTTCCAAGTGCAAGAATTAGTAGCTTTGTGGTTTCAGCCATTAATGAAGAGAAAGTGTAATCCTTTAATGATTTCTATGTTTTTAGTTAACTTAAAACGCCTTTAATTCACTTGAGCCAACACTTGGTAAGGCAAGTGATCTCCGTCCATGGAGATGCACTAGTTTACCTCTTGCGAGCTTTTGGGAAGTGACTTGAAGGTAGGATTTTCTAGAATAGCCAACACTTGGTAAGCTTTTGGACTCCACGGAGACATCCATTAGTTATCTCTTACGAGCTTTTGACAGGTAATCCAAGGTTAAAGATCACCTTGAATGGTGAATGCTAGGTGAGAGGCACGAGCCATTGCAAGTTGCATCAATGAGAGGGAATTAGAGCTGAAATCCATTTAAAGGATACATCTGTACAACACCGATTAGAGAATTGACTATATGTTAATTCTCTAAAGCGAGGAAATGAACCAAGTGACCGGAGCTCTGTTTTTGCACGAGGAACCTCCCCTGTGAACCTAAACCTCCAAGGAATGTTTTTCTTCATAAGTAATTTCCATTACTTCCTTAGCCATTAGCTTAAACCTAAACCTTTTTCAATCAAAGTTTGTGTTTTATTTCTTAAGCTAACCTTGAAATGAAAAGGCACCAATTCATCTTTGAATTGGTATCATTTATGAATTGAAAACCCTTCCCAGTGAATGATCCTAGCGCCACTATGCTATAGTAGCTTTGTCTTTGCTACCCTAGTTCATGGTGTAATAGGTTATAAATTTTGTTGATTACTCCCTCAATCAAGGAGCACCAGCTGGACATGAATCGGCTGATACACCAATTGGGCACGAATCAAATGGCGCCGTTACCGGGGAAGGTGCCAACTTCATAGTGATATTATTTCAGAGTACTTGTGATTTTCATCACAAGTTTGGTAATTTTTCTTTCATTTTACTAATTCTTATTTTTTTTTATTGTATCTTTACTTGTTCATAATCTAATATGTCTTTTAAATTCAGTTTAGTTCATTTTTGTTTTTTTTTTTGTAGCCCTGTTTTCTTTTATTTTCATTTTAGTTACAGTTGATACTAGTGGTGTATGCCAAATTGGATACGAGACAATGGAGGAAGGCTTGTCAAACGTGATATACCTCATAACAAGGAATTGGAATTGAGCTTGAATATCATGGAAGCTACACCTGAAGATTAGCATAGTCACCATGGTCATCAGGACAATCCCAATGAATTCAGATCAATGAGGGACCGATTGCATCCACCTCGTATGAGTGCACCATCATGTATAGTGCCCCCTACAGAGCAGCTAGTGATCAGACCGTATATTGTTCCATTTCTACCAACTTTCCACGGGATGAAAAGTGAGAATCCCTACGCACATATTAAGGAATTTGAAGATTTTTGTAATACATTCCAAGAGGGAGGAACTTCAATAGACATGATGAGGCTTAAGCTATTTCCTTTTACTTTAAAGGATAAGGCCAAGATTTGGCTAAATTCTTTAAGGTCAAGGAGTATCCGTACTTGAACTGACTTACAAGCTGAATTCCTCAAGAAATTTTTTCCCACTCACAGAACAAATGGTTTGAAAAGGCAAATTTCAAACTTCTCAGCTAAAGAGAATGAGAAATTCTATGAGTGTTGGGAAAGATACATGGAAGCCATTAATGCTTTTCCTCACCATGGTTTTGATACTTGGCTATTGGTGAGCTATTTTTATGATGGGATGTCTTCCTCAATGAAACAACTCCTCGAGACAATGTGTGGAGGAGATTTCATGAGCAAAAATCCGGAGGAAGCTATGGATTTCTTGAGTTATGTAGCTGAAGTTTCAAGGGGATGGGATGAACCGCACAGAGGAGAAGTGGGAAAGATGAAGTCTCAACCGAGTGCTTTTAATGCTAAGGCTGGGATGTATACCTTGAATGAAGATGATGATATAAAAGCAAAGTTTGCAGCTATGACAACAAGATTGGAGGAGCTAGAACTAAAAAAAGATGCATGAAGTACAAGCTGTTGCTGAAACACTAGTGCAAGGACAGCCGTGTCCTATTTGTCAATCTTATGAACACTTAGTGGAGGAGTGCCCTACAATGCCAGCTGTAAAGGAAATGTTTGGAGATCAAGCAAATGTTGTTAGACAATTCAGGCCCAATAACAATGCTCCGTATGGAAATACTTACAACTCAAGTTGGAGGAATCATCCAAATTTCTCATGGAAGGCAAGAGCACCTCAGTACCAACAGCCGGCTCAACCATCTCAACAATCTTCAAGTCTTGAACAAGCAATAGTGAATCTCAGAAAGGTTGTGGAAGATTAAATTGGAGACCAAAAAGCCATCAAGGCTCAACTCAGTCAAAGAATTGACAGTGTAGAGAGAAGGATGGATGGAATGCAAAATGATCTATCTCAAAAGATAGATAATCTTCAATACTCAATCTCAAGTCTCACTAACTTGAACACAGTGCAAGAGAATGGTAGATTTCCTTCTCAACCTCACCAAAACCCCAAGGGTATCCATGAAGTGGAAACTTATGAGGGAGAATCTTCACAGGTGAAAGATGTTAAAGCCTTGATCACTCTAAGGAGTGGTAAAAAGGTTGAGCCACCAACACCCAAGCCATATGTTGAAGAGAAGAAAGACGAAGAAACAAAGAAGAGAGAGGAAATGAAAAGAAAGAAGAAAGATGTCAGTGAAAATTCCGAATGGGAGGAGGACCATGGTTCAACAGTGAATGCAAATCCAGGAGAAAGAGCTTATTAAGGAAGAAATGCTGAAGAAACCAACTTCTCCACCTTTTTCTCAAGCGTTGCATGGGAAAAAGGGGATTAGAAATGCATCTGAAATTCTTGAAGTATTGAGACAAGTGATAGTCAATATCCCACTGTGGATATGATTAAACAAGTTCCAACGTATGCAAAATTCCTAAAGGACTTATGTACTATCAAAAGAGGGTTGAATGTGAACAAGAAAGCCTTCTTGACTGAGCAAGTAAGTGCAATCATACAATGCAAGTCTCCTTTGAAGTACAAAGATCCGGGATGTCCTACCATTTCAATCATGATTGGAGGAAAGGTAGTGGAGAAAGCTTTGTTAGACTTGGGAGCAAGTGTGAAATTGCTACCATACTCTGTCTACAAGCAATTGGGACTTGGCGAGTTGAAGCCAACATTAATCACCCTATCTCTAGCAGATAGATCAGTAAAAATTCCAAGGGGGGTAATTGAGGATGTCTTAGTTCAAGTTGATAATTTCTACTATCCGATAGATTTTGTTGTTCTTGATACGGATCCTACTGTAAAGGAAGCTAATTCAGTTCCTATCATCCTTGGAAGACCATTCCTTGCTACCTCAAATGCAATCATCAATTGTAGGAATGGACTCATGCAACTCACTTTTGGCAACATGACACTTGAGCTCAACATTTTTTATATATCTAAAAAGCAAATCACTCCAGAAGAAGAAGAAGGTCCAGAAGAGGTATGCATTATCGACACTCTAGTGGAGGAGCATTGTAATCAGAATATGCAAGACAAGCTGAATGAAAGTCTTGGGGATCTTGAAGAAAGGGTTGTCTGAACCCCCTGATGTGCTTGCTACTCTACAAGGTTGGACGAGGAGAGAAGAGATTCTACCTTTGTTCAATAAAGAGGAAGGAGAAGCTGCTGAAGAAGAGACCCTAAAGCTCAATTTGAAGCCTCTACCCGTGGAGCTCAAATATACATACCTTGAAGAAAATAATCAATGTCCTGTTGTTATATCTTCATCTCTTACTAGTCATCAGGAGAAGTGTTTACTTGAAGTTCTCAAGAGGTGTAAGAAAGCAATAGGATGACAAATATCTGACTTGAAAGTGAATCAGTCCTTTTGTTTTGTAAACACATCACATAAATATATGGGGAAGAAGCTAACAATCA
>JBAPGN010002094.1:0-77840 GCA_037355405.1 Vitis amurensis
AACAATGTTACATCTCCAGTGACATGTTTGATGTAGAAACCGAAACGGTGATAAGTGATAAATATGTTAGTACATCCTTCTATCTATAATGATGCTTTTAGTTATTAACATTGTTACTTACATGTAAAAACTATGTTACTATCTCTAGTGACATGTTTGATGTAAATGCTGAAGTTGTAATGAGTGATATAATAGCTAGGTCCAATCAAGTATACCTCGGCTTGTCTTATATAGGTGGTAACCCACTTTTAGCTGGTTGGAGGACATTCTTGAAAACATGTACAAAGTTACGATTCTAGTGCATGAAATGAAAATTATTTTTTCCAAAATGTAATGAAAGTGACTTTTTTTGGGTTATGAATTTATCTATATTTTATGAATAATACATGTTTAAATAATTCCCCCTTTATAATTTCGAGATGGCCTAGTCCATTTAACTTTTATAAATTTATTAATTTCATATATTATAAAATTATACAAATTTAAAATATTTTTTAATGATAAAATTTTATATACTTAGTTAAAAATAGAATTTATTTTATAATCAAAATATCAAATAAAATAATAAATAAGTGTAAAATGAAAATTTTAATTTTTAATATTTATATATTTTTTTATCGTGAACAATTTGTAATTAAAATTAATTTAATTAATTAAGATGTAAAAATTAAAACTTGAAAGTTAAAATAATTAAAAAAATATTTTAAGATAATATATTAATAAATTTTAAATAAGTTAAATAAAGTTGTGTTAATAGATTAAATGGATTAGAATCATGTTAATAGATTTAATAGATTAGAATGGTGTTAACGGGTTTAACATATAAGTGTTATGTTAATGGGTTTTTCATGTCTATGAGTGTTAATATTAGTTGAGTAATAATTACACAATAGAACAAATTTGTCTAGATAAATTTCTTTATTTAGCTTGAGCAATTTGAATAGTACTTCTAATAATGTATAAGAATTAATTTCATTCACTTTTTTAAGGTTTTGGTTAAACATATTTAATTTTGATTGATTTGAAATTTCGAGTGTATTTAATATTGTTTTTATTCAAAGTACTTTTAGACTACCTTTGATGGATGAGAGATGCTAGGATAAGATAAAATATGTATATTTTAGGATATTATTTTTCATTGAGTAGGAAATACATATAATTGAATATGATTTATAGTTGGATATGAGATCCAATGCACGTAATATCTTAAGGTAAAATATTTAATGAAATCTGTTATGTTATACTTCTATTTAGTTTATAAAATTAATAAAAAATAAAAAATGTATTATTTTTCAATGTTTAAAATAAATATTGTATTACATTCTAATTTTTTATATTTAAAAAATATGAAATTTCTCTTACATTTAAAAATATTTGTGATTAAAATATTTAAATTTTATAAATAATTATTTATATTAATATTATTTTACAATATATTTTATAATTATTTTTTTAACAACAAATTTAATTTTATACTAAAAATTTTTATTTTACAAAATAAGTAATATAAAAAATAAAAATTGATAAAAAATAAATTTATAATACATGTAATATGGTACTCTTATAGTGGATTAACATATCCACGTGAAAGAGATATAAAAAAATGGATGAATAATATATCTCATTAGGATAACTGGAATCCGTTACATAACAAACAATATCAGAGAATTGAAGGCAGGGAACTGAGGATTACAAATTGTAGGAACTCAAAAGAAGCCTCCTGTCAAAGTTACAGGAACAAGAAGCAGGACTTCTTCATCTCAAAGGGAAATCAACCACCAAAACTAAAAGTCAAACCCAAATGATGCTAAAACTTGGGGCCAAATCCACCCTCTCTAGAAGACAGCAGACCTGGACAACACGGATTGAGCTTGATCACAAGTCCTATAAATATGATGATTGAAAACAAAGAACAGAAAATTGAATGAATATGATCAAAAGTGGTAGTGGGTTGTACCTGATTGAATGATGGAAGGACTGGACAAGATGCATTTCAATGGATGTGTTTGAAATCTATTAGCAGATTCGGGATGTGGGAAATCTTGGGCCAATCTTCTCCTTTGTCCTTCAGGCACCTTTCTTTTAGTATAGGACAGTCCTTGATTTCAAGACTTGCAAGTGTTGGAGGCAGCACTAAGGAACAGAGTTTAGTGCAAAATGAGACACGTAGGTGTTGAAGAGAGGTGAGGTTTTGGAGAGCTAGAGAGGCTAGGGATTCCATTCCCCAGATGGAAAGGGAGGTCAGAGATGTAGGAAGGTAACACTCATCATCCGAAAAGGAAACCATATCTGGAAACATATTAGAAATGGTCAATGAGGAAAGAGAGTTGAGTCTGTGGAGGCCCCATTCAGATATGGGAGTCTTTAGATTCTCACATCCCTCAAAATGCAGTGATGCTAGGTTTGGAGCCAAGCCCCCAGCTGGAAAGGATACCAAACCCCTACAATAGTTTATAGTTAGATCTCGAAGAGATGTGAGGTTTTGCATTTGATGAGGCAGGGATTTGAGATTTTCACAAACACCAATAATAAGTTGTCTTAGGTTGGTTGGCAAGTTTCCTTGCAGAAGGCACTCTAGACCTGGAAAATTAGAAATTGACAATTCTTCAAGTGCCATGTCCTTGTGCAACATCTTCTCTGAAATTATCTCCAATTTTGTACAATTCGTAATCACAAGTCGCACTAGGGTGGAGGGTAACTTGCCTCTTGGAAAGGATTTGAGAGAGGGACAATTTATTATGATCAAGACATGAAGACAACAAGTGTTGTTGGAGTAGCTGAATCTCTGTTGCATCATTCCTTCTGGTAGGGAGACTAGATTTTCACAGTTGGTGATGCTCATTTCCTTGAGAGTAGTGGGTAGCTCACCTTTTGGAAAGCAGATCAGAGACGAACACATCAATATCTCCAAGTATTCAAGGGCACATGAGGTGTAGTTATGAGGCAATGACTTCAGACCCTCACAAAATCTCAACACAAGACGTCTTAGTATTGGTGGCAAACCTGTCTCTGGAAATGACACCAATCTGGGGCAATGCTCTATTTTCAACTCTCCAAGAGATGTCAGACTTTGGAATCTATTCGGCAACTTCTCCAGGTTAGCACAGTATCCAATTTTCAAGCAATTAAGATTGAAAGGCAGCTCTGGCTCCTCCCATAGAGATGTCAGCTCACTACAGTCTTTTATCACCAAACTTTCCAAGGCTGCTGAGGATTGCATAAATCCAATTCTCAGGCAAGTCAATCTCGAGATTTTTCTGATCTTTAGCATGGTAATGGCGGCAGCATCAAACCCACCTCTCAACACAGCCTCACTACATTCTTCTACATTTAGGCCACAAACAGATACAAGCCTTGGAAGTGGAACCTTCAATTCTGGACAATTAGAAATTCTGAGTTCCAATAGGGAAGGCAGCAAGCTTGGAAATTTTCCAATCAATTTTGGACAGTTCCGTATTGTAAGCTCAAGAAGGCAAGGAAATAATCCTTCAACATCCTCCACCACATTTGGAAAGGACCAATCCTCCCATTCTTCCATATCCTCAAAACTGAGAGATTTCAAGGATTGAAAAGGCTTAGCAGAATGTGAAACCTCCCCACAAAACTCAATGCCTATGGTTTTAACTTTCCTCATGCCTCCAATCCACAAATCTTTGAGTGAGGATAGTCTGCCAAGTGATGGCAGTGATGTGATGTTTCTGCAAGTTTTGAGATTTAGCCGCACCAATGTTGAGAAGGAGGCATCCCCTATCCAACTCGGGAATTTTGCTCCACCATAGAATTCAACTGTGAGCTTTTTCAGATTTTTATGAGGTTGCAGGAACTCTAGCACATCCATTTCATCCCGCTCATTTGGTAAACCATCAAAATCACTTCTCCATGCCATCATCAGCTCTTCAATATTGGTTTTGTTCTTTAAGTTGGCATCAATTGCTGCTCGAATATTTCCCACATTATGCAAACCTGAAATGCAAATCTCTCCTCGTAGATGGCATAAGTTCTTCAATTCTTCTATGCCCGATCTGCTACCCTTGCCCATAATAAACTTAGATAATGTTTGTAAATTTGTTAAATTGCCCATTCGTGGAGGCATCTCCTGTAGCCGTATTGTACCAGTGATATCAAGATGTCGAAGGTTGATCAGGTTTCCCATGCCTTCAGGCAACATAGTAAGACTCCTGCAATTGCGTAGTAGCAGTACTTGCAAATTGTAGAGATTGCTCAACAAGTTTGGTAATTGTTTAATTGAAGTATCAGACAAATTAAGATATCATAGATGTTTCAAGTTACAGAATGAACTTGGAAGTTCATTTACGCGATAACCAGTTAAAGGCAGCACCCGTAAGCATCTCCTCTCCATTAACAGATCATGTAAAACCTTAGCTGACATGCAGCTCTTGAGATTATCAGTGATTGGCAATGCTAACAATGTTCGTAAATTCTTAATCCTGTCAAAAGTTTCAAATCTCTTAAACACTTCATGGTACTTACGACTGAATGACAAGTGACGAACTTTTTCCGAAATGGGATGTTGCGGATCATTTTCCAACTTATCATCCAAATGAAAACATATTTCTCCTCCAACAGATTGAGCCAGATCATTAATTAAGTCATGCATCACAAATCGGGATGAATTGTCACTTGATGGTTGAAAAAATGATCTTGATAATAACTCAGAAAAATATTCAGAGCCTATGTCCTCCATCTGCCTCTTTCCTTTAACATGTTGCAAAAGACCTTCTGCCATCCATAACAAGATTAATTCACCTTTCTGAAATTCATAACTCTTTGGAAACATTGAGCAATAAGCAAAACACCGCTTCAAATGGGAAGGGAGATGATGGTAGCTTAATTTGAGAGCTGGAAGAATGCCGCTTTTTTCTTCTGGTAAATCCCATATCTTGTTTTCTAAGATATCTATCCATGTATCTTGGTTCAGCTTCATGCGCAACATGCCTCCTAAGGACTTTGCAGCCAAAGGCAAGCCTTTACACTTCTTCACTATTTCCTCCCCAATTACTTTCAGCTGTGGATAGGAATCCAAATTTGTCGTCCCTAGTGCTTGCTGAGAAAACACAGATAGACAATCATTATGTGACAACTCCTTTAGGGGATGAATAGAATAAGCTCTAGTGACTGAAACAACACTCATGTTCCGAGTGGTTATGATCAGCTTACTACCTCTAGCACCAGCTCTTAAAGGTGAGCATAAACTATCCCATTCAACGCATCTTTCATTCCAAAGGTCATCTAAGACAAGCAGAAATTTCTTCCCAGACACCTTTTCCTTGAGAGCAACTTGAAGCAAATTTAAATCATTGACACCATGATCAGTACTAGAAGCAATCGACTAGAGAATAGTTTTGGTTATCTTCATAACATCAAAATCATCAGAAACACAAACCCAAGCTTTCATATCAAAACAATCCTTCACTTTCTCATCATTGTATGCAAGTTGGGCAAGAGTGGTCTTGCCGATGCCTCCCATGCCAACGATAGAAATTACACAGGCTTCATTTTCACTTGGTTCATCCTTGAGCAGCATGTCAAGTATGGCCTCTTTATCTGTTTCTCTACCATAAACACATGATTCAACTACCAAAGAAGTGGTGGGCAGTCTTTTTCTCTTTCTGTTGGATCTTCCTTCACCATTCTCTCTCAAACAGAAATCATTTTTTTGGGAAGAAATATCTTGTAATCTGGCAGTGATCTCCTCTATCTTGGAATCCATAGTGGAATTATGCCTAACAGCAGTTGGACTGAAACTAGTAGATAAAGAAGAGATGAGGCTGCGTACTGTGCTAGTGCAAGGTTGAGGTTCCTCCAATGACAGCTTTCGCTGCAGAGCTTCAATCCCAAACTCGTCCAGGATGTCCTCCACATCATAGGCCAAGTCTCTGAGTTCGGCTAGCCAGATTTTCACCAATGGGTTTGTCGCCTGCTTCTCCTCTGCATCATGGAGAACTGCATAGATCTTCCTTAATATTTTCTCCCACATCTTGAGCCTAGCATGGACTTGCTCTTGACATGCAAACTTCCATAGCTCAGGTGAGGCCAACATGTCCACCAGCTTCTGAATGAAAGCAGATAGAAACGCCTCTCCAACAAAAGCCATGTTTCTTTGAAGGAAACAAAGGAATAATGGAAAACAAAACAGAGAGAAACAACACAGAACCAGAATTACAGAGGTAGAAGGGATTGGTTTTATGCTGTGACTTTGTGAAAGCTCAAGCAAATTCTTAAAATGATCATGCCTTCAATCAAATTCTGGATTTTGGCTGGATGAGATGCTCCAATCAAGCTTTGAGAGTGTTCTTAAATCTCACCTAGTTAACATTATTTTAATTAAAAAAAAAGGACAGCAAATCAAGATTCTCTATTCTATAACCAAATGTTGATAATTAAAAAGAAAAGACAGCAAATCAAGATTCTCTTATCTATAACCCAGATAAGGTTGAAAGCAAGGAAATGGGCTTGTTGATGTCAATCCATGGATATGGTATTAATATTGAAATCTTATGTACAGCCTGCAGTTGTTTTTATCCCATACTAAATTGAATTAGAATCTTGCCGGCTATAATTTAGAAGGGAAAGATGGAAAAATTAATAGGTTGGCTTATTTCTTATATGGAAGAGAAGAGATTGAAAATATCAATTGAATTTCACAACCGATACTCCAATCTAATATTCAAGACAGTGAAGATTGATGATACAAGTACATGTCTTTAAATTTTATAAGCTTAATTTGTCATTACAAAGGATACTTCCAAGTCACTCAAGCTTGGAAATGCTAAGCCAGAAGAGACATCTACTACAATGGAATTTGAATATGATGGTGAAGAATAGGATAAATAAGTTTAAAGTCCCTAATGAAGGACAATCCTATGAAATCAGACTGGGCAATATTTCATACATATCAATAGACCGGACTGGATTCCCTTTTCATGTATTCCAAACTCCAAGGAACTCCTGTAGGCTTGTTGCAGTTTTTGTATAGCACACCCTCATGCCCATCAATTTTCATCTGCTAAGGTTTAAGCACTTCTCAGCCACACTCTGACAGTTCAAAGGCACCAAAACAAAAATAATTAGTTCAATAAAAATAGAAAATAACATCACAAAATGAAAAAGACAGTCCCCTTCCTTACCTCTCTCAGCATTTGCACTGAAAGTATGATGAGTCCAATTGACCCTGCAGAAGCTTCACAGTGATGTTTGGAACTATAGAAATCCGACTTCAGGAGCCCATGATAGTGAAAAGGATGACTGAATGTCAGCCATGCATGTCTCTGTAAATCGAAAAATCAAATGGAAACATATCAACTTATACAGCAGGGAAACCTATCAGGTCTACTGAAAAAGAAGAAAATATAAACCATAATCTGCTAGTGATGTCAATACATAGAGTCCTGTGAATAGACCGTCCTATTCACATTTTTTTTCCTTCCTTTGTGCCTGTGAAAAATCTCCATTAATATACAAAAGAAAAAAATGGTATTGGGCCACTGAAAATATGGCCTGTGTGTTTAGAATAGACCAGAATATCTGGCTTAAGAAAAAATGAAAGAAAGATGAGTGATTTCTGCCTGAATTTTTGTTCAGAAGGGAAAATGAAATCCAGTTTCAATTCATATAATTCAATAATAGCTGAGAGCAGGGGTAAGGGCAATCTTGAGGTGATCTTCTACTTTAGGACAATTCCCGATTACCTTCTTTTGGCAAAAAGGTAACTTGAGATCAATAGCATTGCAAGAGAAGTGGTTCTGGAGCAAGAAATTAAATCAGCAGACAATCATGACTAAGGAGATCTATCAAAGTTTATAGGAGCAAGAAGCAGGAACTCTTCATCTGAAAAGGCAACCACAACTGGATGCTCAACACCAACCAACTCGGACTATAAAGCTTGTCGAAAAATCAAGACCCAGAATGATGCTAGGCGGTGCCAGATCCATGAGAGGAGACCTGCACGATCACATACTGACCTTTGTGACAATTCAGTATATGAAAAACAAATAGTAGATAAATAATCCTTATGTTAGAGGAAGCTCCTATATGTAGAAGAATACTCAAATTGCATCAAAATGGGAAAATCAAGCTTACAAGATCTCTTAATGGGATTGTGGTAGTCTCTGCTTCATAAATTTCAATATAAACTCAACTCGTATATGAATGGCTATTTATCTGTGTAGGGATGACATTGTCTGTACATATTTATATCTTATGTGAAAGCCTTTATCCACAACCCTCAGAGCTTGAGCTAAAACCCCAAAAATAACTCCAATAATAATAAATCTGCTTATTATATATTGACCTCAAACATGCATGCAACTCTGTTGTCACTTTATCATAATAGTATATGTAAAACCACGAGCCTCGATAATACCATTGGTGATCAAAGCATATCAACTTAAATAGAGAAACCTATCTGTATTACTTGACAAGAAAAGAAAAATAAGACATCATATACTGTTGCTTTAAGAACATACCAGCATATGAATAGGCTGCACTTAGGATAGGGAAATTTTGGATTCATTGTGCAAAAAAAATGAAAAAATGAGCTGTCAGGGTTACAAAGCAGATGGAGAAAAAAAATTTAAGCATATCAATTTATGAATCATTTAAGTAAATTTTTTACTTTATCCCCATTGGTTTTTCCCTTCCAGCATGTTGAGAAGAAATTTTTTTAAGCAGCATATCAGAAGTCAAAGCCAATGGCGTAAGCAACACAAGATAGTTTGTGACTTTGATTTTGTACTATTATTTAAACATAAAATTGTAGTTGGATTCAATAGAACATTAGAAGCCTATGATGCTCACGTTAGTTAAACCGAGGTAGAGAGCAACAACAGAAACACAAACATGGTGGAAAGCCCCAATCAATAATTGTCGTCAACGCCAAGTAACCGTCAAGGGAATAGATCATCTGTTATTTTTTCTTCACCTGTGAACTAACCGCTACATCCCCATCAAGTAGAACCCATCTGAATTTACAGCCAACACTGGTTAAATTAGCTGAAAACAAATTTAGTGAAAACTTCACTAAATCATTATTAATAGAAACGAGCTCTTTCAAGATAGTTTATACATAGTTTTAGTTTATGGTTACATGAGAGCAGGTAAGATAAGTGAGGTTCAGATGGAAATTTGGGAGCAATCAATTTGGTAGGATCTCACATCATTCTGCTCCAAAAGATTTTAATGTCATGATAGTGAATATTTACAAAAAGTTATGTTATTTATACCAAGTATCTAATTGCATATGCAAGTTGTATAATCCATTAACTATCTTTTATTCAGCACAAACCTTCCCTGCTTATACAACAAGCCCTTCCCCTAATCAAATATGAAAAGGTAAATGGTGAGATTGAGAAAAAGACAAACATATATATAATCTAGAGAGTGAAACAAAGGACCAAAAACAACATATTAATGTGAAAAATGATAGTGAGTTGTGAATATGCTTACCTGATTGAATAATGTGAGTATATGGCTGAACAGGATTCTGCTTCCCATTCTTTTCCATGACCCCGGAAATGCATTTCAATCTCAACTGATTATACTTCAATGGATCAGTTCATGATCTATTCTTACGTTGGGGAAGTCAGCAATGTTGGGCCAATGTTCTCCTTTTTCCTTTAAGCACCTTTCTTTTAGTATAGGACACTCGCTGATGTTAAGGCTTGCAAGTGTTGGAGGCAACCTTAAGGACCACAGCTTAGGACAACGTGCGATATACAGCTGTTTCATAGAGTTGAGGTTTTGGAGAGCCAGGGAGGCTAGGGATTCCAGTCCATGGATCTCAAGGTCAGTAAGAGATGTAGGAAGAAGACACTCATAATCTGAGAGGGAAACCATTTCTGGAAGAACACACCAAATGCTTAATGATGAAAGAGAGGGAAGTCTGTGGAAGCCCCATTCAGAAAGGGGTGCCTTCAGATTCTCGCAATTATCGATCTTAAGGTATTTTAGGTTTGGAGCCAAACCCCCTTCTGGAAAGAACACCAGGCCTGGACCAAAAGCTATACTAAGATATTCAAAAGACTTAAGGTTCAGCATTCGATTGGGCAGGAACTTGAGATTCTCACAAAAAGCCAATGAGAAGGGTTTTGAGGTTTGGCATCGGCAAGCCTCTCTCTGGAAATGACTCTAATCCTGGACAATCACCTATGCTGAGAAATATGAGGTTATGTAGGCATTCTGGTAGGATTTTCAGATATGGATCACAATCAATTGACAAATATTCAAGCATGGTATTATGCATCATCCTTTCTGAAATTGACTCTAATTCCATGCCATCTGAAATCTCAAGTTGCTTGAGGGTGGAAGGTAATTTCCCACTTGAAAAGGACTTTAGAGATGAACATTGCTCGATCTTCAAGACTTCAAGAAGACAAGTGTTCTTGGCACTAATGGAATTGTAGTGCATGATTCCCTCAGGCAGAGAGTAGAGACTTTCACAATTTTTTATATGTAACTCAACGAGATATGAGTAATTGTCATCACAAGGTAGAGACTTCAGACCCTCACAATTTTCTATCACAAGACTTCTTAGCATAGGGGGCAAACCCATCAGTGGAAATGACTCCAGTTTGGGGCATTCCTCTATTCTCAATTTTTCAAGACGTGAGATTTTGCAATCCATTTGGCAGCTTCTCCAAGTTAGCACAGCCTTTTATTTCCAAATATTCAAGACTACAAGGCAGACACTGCTCCTCCAAAGACACAAGTGCAGGACACCCTTGAATCTTCAAATGTTGAAGATGACCGAGGCTATCTGCTCCCAATCCATTTTCCCACAAAGATGTCAACTCATCACAGTCACATATCACCAGGTTTTCAAGGGCTGCTAAATATGGCCTAAATCCATGTTTTAGACAAGTCAGACCATAAATCAATCGTAAATAGTAAATAATGTAAATGACAACTCCCATAAATCCATGTTTTAGTCGATCATCAAATGACAACTCTGCCAGGGTGTAACTTGAACAAGATCCAGTGATTGCAGAAACAACTCCCATGCTACGAGTTGTGACAATAATTTTACTACCTGACACCCCAGCTCCTAAAGGAGATCACAAGCTGTCCCATTTGTCACTCCTTTCACTCCAAACATTGTCTAAAATAAGTAGAAACCTTTTTCCCGATAATTTTTCCTTGAGAGACTTGAACTAAATTTAAATCATTGGCATCATGAATAGTATGAGGAGCAACTGACTGTAGAATTATTTTAGCTATCCTCAAAACTTCGATGTCATCTGAGACACAAACCCAAACCCAAACTCTCAAATCAAAGTGATCCTTCACTTTGTCATCATTGTATGCAAGCTGGGCAAGAGTAGTTTTGCCCAAACCTCCCATGCCAACAACTGAAATTATGCAGACTTCATTGTTAGTGGATTCATCTTTGAGCAACATGTCAGGTATGGCCTCTTTATCTGTTTCCCTACCATAAACATGAGATTCAACTACCAAAGAAGTCGTTGGTAGCCTATCTCTTATTTGGTGGGAACTCCCTCCAGCATTCTCTCTAAGAACCAGGTCACTTTTCTGTGTTGAAATATCCTGTAATCTGGCTGTGATTGTCTCTATCTTGGACCCCATCCTGAAATTAAACTTAACAGCACTTGCACTGAAACTAGTACAACAAGAAGGGATGAAGCTCCATACCTTACTAGTGCTAGGTTGAGGTATAGCCATCAAGTTGCGCCGCAAAGCTTATGTGGCAAACTCGTCCAAAATGTCCTCCACATCATAAGCCAAGTCCTTGAGCTCGTCTAGCCACATCTTCACCAACCGATTTGTCATCTGTTTCTCCTCTGCATCCTCCAGCACCGCATAGATTTTTAACAACATTCTCTCCCACTTCTTGATTTCAGCATGGACTTGCTCTTGGCGTGCAAACTTCAATAGCTCTGAAGAGGCCAACTTGTCAAATAGTGTCCCAATGAAAGCAGATAGAAAAGCCTCCCCAACAAAAGCCATAGTTCTTTTTTAGGACACAAAGAAATTATGGTGAATCAAACAGAGAGAAACAACACAAAAACAAGAACAACAGAAGGAGAAAGGAATGTTGGTTTGTGCTAAGACTTTATGAAAGCTCAAGCAAATGCTTCAAATGGTAAGGGTGTAGATATTGCCATAATCATATTTTTCTTCTTTCATTAGAGTTATTAATAATCCTTAAACCAAATTTAGTAGTTTAAAATTTCACCTAGTTAACATCGTTCTAATTTCTAACCAAAAAACTGGTGATACTTAGCCTTAAATCTGGATATCAATATCAATCCATTGTCAGTGTACAAATTACTATATTGCATTATTCTTGAGGGCCTGCAATTGTTTTTAGCCCCAAACAACATTGAGAGAGAATCTTGCCAGCTATAATTTACAAGAGAGAAATTACAAAATCAATTTGGTGGGTCTGTTTGTTATTGGAAGAGAAGAAGATAGAAAATATCGTCTGAATTTTAAAACCAGAAATCCAAGTGTTGGTCTTTAGATTTTATAAGCTGAACTTCCCATTACAAGAATACTTCCAAATCACCCAAGTTTTGAAAAGGTCAAGCTAGAAGAGACATATGCGGCAGTTAAAGTTTGAATGTGATGGCCAAGAACAGGACACAAGTTTTAAAATCCATAATCAAGAATAATCCTATCAAACAAGAGCCGGCATCATTCCAATGATGTTCAGTGTTTATGACCAAAAACTGTTGGAATATCTCTAGGACCCGGGATTCCCCTTTCATGTATTCCAACTTCCAAGAAAAGGCAACAAGAAGGAAAAGGAAAAAGGCCATCATAAAAAGGAAAAGGAATACATATGCCAACCATGCCAGTTGGCTGCACTTAAGGTTGGGAAATCTGGACTTCATCTCCATGTTTCTTCTGTCCTCACTGATTAAGACGCACAAGTAAAATCTAGTGTTAATGAGCCACTGAAAACTAAACTTGTCTCTTTGGAATGGGCAGGCAGATTTGTCCTAAGAATAAAAAATAAAGATAGAGGGACAAGTGATTTGATCTCTGCTTCAAGTTTTCTGGGTAGGGAAACGAAATTCAGCATCAGTTCATTTAATTCGATATGGGCATTCTTGGGCTGGTGTTCTCCATTAGGACAAATTCCTGATTTCAAGCATGGACAAAAAGGGCCAACTGAAATCAATAGCATTGCTAGAGAGGTGGTTCCCATGAAAATAGGATTCAAAATTTTCTATATCTTTAATAAAAATTTGATTTAATCTTCTTTAAAATTTGGTTGATCCATGAGTAGTTGAAACCATTTTTTAAGGTTGTCATAGTCGAGAATACATTTTATG
The DNA here is from genome assembly GCA_037355405.1 of Vitis amurensis. NCBI lineage: Eukaryota > Viridiplantae > Streptophyta > Magnoliopsida > Vitales > Vitaceae > Vitis > Vitis amurensis. The sequence goes on from JBAPGN010002094.1 coordinate 13,317, forward strand.
GGAACAACAATTTAATCCATTTTTTTGCATTAGCTAGATATTGTTTGGATTCAAGTCTACAATTTCTAGTGGGGTTTCCTTCCTCTAATCTTGTTGGTTGGGGCAAAAATAATTTTGGTGGATTATTGGTTCAAAATTAAAGAACAAAATTGAAAATATTTCTTATACTTCTTATATTGATGAATTAAACTATTTTTATCATGAGATATGGTGAATATGAGACAAACCCGACTCAATTTTTCAATCAAAATTTGCCATAAACAAACTTACTTTAATATAAGAGCATATAATTTAAGTTAGATCATGTATTTGAAGCTTTATGATACAGATTTCATTACTAAACTTTTAGTTTTTTTTCTTTTCCTTCGTTAGAAACCAAGCCAAGCATGGTATAATATAACCACTTTCTATAAAACTTAGATTAAGACCGTTTACCACTTTTGTCTTTGAAACGTGAACTTAAGTTTAATAATGTAAGTTTGAAAAAATTACACGATATGTTAAACTTTAAATCACTAAAAATCAAATAACAAGTTGCGATATGTGGAAACTAATACAAGAATTCAATTAATAGTGCGGTAAAAGAAAACAAACAATTATTTTCATGGTTTGATCAATTTGATCTATATTCACAAGGGGAAGGAGACTTGGATGATGTGCCATCATTAGAAGATTACACCCTTAAAGCTTTTATATGAACCGAGCTTTTATGTACAAACTTCATAATACAACAATAACATAAATCTCTCTAAGAAGAAAACAATTAAACTTGTCTCCTGTAGCATTCTTTTTCCGTCTTGGCTATTCTCACTCCTTTGGTATAAAAAATAATTTCCCTCACGCATGGTTCCCCTAAACAGTTGGAGAAATGCCGTAACTCTTGGTAAATATGCATATTGGTAACTACCCATTCAGTTTTATCAAATGTGAGTCACACAACATAATAAACCGTCCACACTTCAAAAAATTGAGAATAAATATCAAATTAAAAAGTATCCATAAATTTTGAGAGACATAATACCAGAAAACTATTATCAATAAATTTTGAGAGAACTAATACCAACTAAAATTCCCATCAAATTTCCATCCTTGGATGGATGCTGCATGTGACCAGGTTCTATGCAATCACCAACACCTAAAACAATCACACAAAAGCCTCTAATCTACCAAGTGCAATTAGAGGCATTCATAGAGGAATAATTCCTATTGTGAATCATGATCAATTGTTTCATTACATAAACCTTTTTAAGTTTCTGTCAATCGGGAATAAAAAAATAAATAAAAATGAGAAAACTAATTTAAGAAATGGAGGAAGACATGATCAGTTACAAGTGCATTATAATAGAACCATCAATGTGAATGCAGTGCAGTGGTAGATAGTGAAGGCATCTACAAGCACAGTGGAGTGTACAATAGGTCTTGCACAAAATGAGAGAGAAGCATATCGCCAAGTAGGCCTTCCCATGGTGTTGCCTGAGGTACTGTGAAAGCCTCTCGAGCTATTTTACAAGACTTGCAAGTTGCAACTCCCTTCTAGGTATTCAAATGACTATGCAGCTGAGGAGGCTCTTCTTCCCAAGTATCATGCGATGGAGCTGAGGACGCAACAATAATAGATGCACCAGAATCAACCTGCAGATGCTCGTTTTGTGCCATTGAGTGGGAGAGAAGAAATAATTTGGAGTAGTTCGAAGCCAAATGTAAAAGTGTTCAACAAGGTTATAACATTGACCTGCAGGTCCACATGCAGAAGAGTCAAAGGCAATCAAGAAAATGTTAGTTTAAGATAGTGAACCTATATATATATATAGAGAGAGAGAGAGAGAGAGAAGCAATATAGTTTTTCCCTACCTTAGCACTAGAAATTCAAAAATGCAGTAAGACCAACTGAGAATCTAGGATGGGCAGGATCATTTTGTAGCCCCTCCACAGGATGTGTCGAAAGATGAATACACTGAAAATTTGGAAAAAAAAAATTCTTGTAAACCCGCATAAGTATAATGACTTTTAGTAAATTTTAAAAAGTGTTCATAAGTATCCAATGAATAAAGCATGCCAAAAAAAGGGTTTGAAGCACATGGAGGATATGCAGTGTATTTCAAAAGGAAAAAGATAAAAAGTAACAACTATCAAAGGAAGAGAATGCATTGGACAATAGATATCATCAAGGAAACTCATGACAAACCCCTTGTTCTTACATGCAAAAGAAGCTCCTTTCCCTTGAGAATTTCTTCTATTTCCTTTTTCTCCATCCATTCTAGACTAAAAGGTTAAAAGAATTGCCATCCATATAGTACCTTGACTCTAACCAACAACTCTTCTGTGACAATCTGATAACAACTTCTTTACAGTCTGAGGTATCTCCCACAACACCTAAGAAGGGCCATTAAGTCTGCAACCACCAAAAAATGCACCACTGCCTGATCTAATGTTTTTTCTGCCTAATTGCTCATATAAAAGAAATGTGGGAGGACATCAGTGATAAAACTCTACTTAAATGGGCTATCCACACGGGAAGTGATGCCGTCCTTTATACTCTACTGTCCTACACATTAAAAGAAAAGTACCCTCAAGCACTAGTCTGCACCTCATGGCAGATTTCAAAGCCTGTTGTCACAAACTTAGTCGTTTCCTAAGCTCGTGCGGCACTTAGACAAGTCAAGACACTTGATCTTGCTAAGTTAGCCTTACTCCCAATGCTTAGCTTGCTAGGCTAATATGCTTACGACTTGGAAGCTTTAGAAGGCGTAGTAGGCAACTCTTAAAGAATGGAACTTTATTGCTCAAATGAAGCTTTACATGTGCTTTGAGAACACACTTGGTTGGTTGGTTGGTTAGGTTCTTGGGTGGTTTTGGGTGGTGCCTTAGCCAAATAAGGCCCTCACCTATTTATTTATTTTTTGATAGGTAAACAAGATATGCATTAGAAAAAGGCTAAAAGTCACAAAGCATACAAGGGGTATACAAGGCGGCTAAAGCCTCAAAAAGGAGCTACAAGACCAGAAAAGAAATACTTCCCCTTAAGTGGATGTTACCCACTCCAAAAAGCCTATAAGGAAGAGAGACTTCTCGTTTAAATACAAATTGGCCTAGCTCCATAAGTTACAAACAAAAAAGTTCTTTAATTTCTGGATATTCAACACACCTCCCTTAAAAGCTAGCCTATTCCTCTCCTTCCAAACCGTCCAAAAAATACACAATGGTATGGATTTCCAAACCTTTTTCCTTTTCTTCCCCACAAATGGGCCCCTCCAGGTAGTTAAGACCTCCTTTACAGTTTCTGGGAAGACCCATTTAACATCTACTAACCCAAGAATAATATCCCACAAAGCGCTAGCCACTATATAGTGTATAAGAATATGATTTACATTTTCTTCTTCACAACCACACAAAAAACAACAATTAGGAAGTTGCACCCCTCTTATTTGGAGCTTGTCCAGAGTGAGCACCTTCCCCCACATCGCCTCCCAAGCAAAAAAAGCAACTTTAGTTGGCACCCTATTCACCCAGATGCTCTTTGAAGGAAAAACTGTGTCATTAGGATTGGCCAACAACCTATAAGCTTCCTTGACCCTGAAGTGACCATTTCTTCCTCGCCTCCACATAACTGAATCTTCCTCCAAAGAAGGCCTATGACCCCTCAAGATATAAAGAAAATCCCCAATCATATCCAACTCTCAATGGAACTCTCTGGAACCTTGGAGGGTACCTTACAAATGAAGAAGATTTTAGAACATCCTACACAATTCTATGTACAAGCCAAGGTACAAGAACATACAAGAGATCCCTAGAATTCTCTAGAAAACCTTGGACTCCTCTCATGCCTTCCACCATAGTGTAGAGATGTGTGGACATCTCTAGGCATCTCTAGAACCTTCCACACTCTTCCCACCAATGGCTTAGTATAGATGGCTCCAGGAGTCTCCAAAAGCTTCCTGGCCTCTATATAATCCTCATGGGGAGTGTCATTTGAAGCATCTTGTGACACTGTGCAGAACATTTAGACAAAATCTATGCTTGATCTCATCATCCCAGTCATATGTGTGTGTTGTGTGTTTTATCAAATTTCTAACAACCGTTTCCGATGCCTTTCTACACACTCACCAAATAACCTTCACCTCATCTTGCTCTCAAACTTCCTCCTTACCATCTTCCTCCACAATTTGGCCCCCACTGCAAATCTTTGAAGCCATTTGCCTAATAAGGCATTGTCAAATTAGAATCGCCGAGAAAATCATCCCTGATTCTAATTCTTAACTTATTCCCTATTCTTTGCCATGAGAAATCCCTCCATAAACACTCTACAATTATTCCCAATCATTCCAAGGTCGAAAGAAAAAGTTAAGGTCAAAGTGATATAACAGGGGGCCTATTACATTCATTGATCATTTTTATCTGACCAAAGGGGAACTCTGCAGCATAGCTGAAATGCCATGCACAAGATGAAGTTCAAACACCAAAATGGCTACTAATCAGAAAATCAAAACTAAAAACTTTAAATACTGTAATACAATTACATTTATAACTTTAAATATTCCCATGCAATTCTTACTATTGCTTCATGTTTATTAAGTGTGTTATACGTTTTGTTTGTAAAACTTCCAAGCGCATCTTTCTTTCTCCTTTAGAGCAATTTTTGTGGAAGATCTAAGATTAAAAACAGTGAGACTTTATTTGGATCATGGAAAGTTTGAGAGAAAGTATGAAGGAAAAGAATAGAGAAAATGAAAGGAAAGTAAAAATGAAGAAAAATGTCAAACAAACATTAAACTTAATAAAAATCCATCCATATTTCTTCAAATGTATCACTTTTTTCTTCCTCTATATAAAGAATGAAGAGTTAAAAAAATATATAAAATTTAAGTAAATTTAATTATAATTTTGTTTTATTCCTTCACGGTGAACCAATGCAAGAGAATTTAGATTGGCTCTACCATTTTCTTTTCCTTTCCTTAGTACTTTCCATGATCCAAAAGGAACCTAAAGGTTTTGAGTTGTTAAAAAGAATAATTGCTATCCAAAGCATACTCATGATTGTGTGATTAAAATATATCTCACTAGAGTAAGGTGCACACCTGCCTTTATTTTGGGGCAAACAAGTTCATAAGCCATGCTTGAACTCCACAGAAGTGATGTGAAGGGTCAAAATGCTGCAAAAGGTAATAGAATGTCAACCAAGTCTCTTTCACCCTAGAAAATTATACATACAAATGAGCATTATAATTGTATTTGAAAAGTAGAACCAAAAATAATCTGCATGCAACAAAGGAAAAGAGGGCAGTGAGGAACAGAAAAAGGAATTCCAATACACCTGCATTTGTTTTGTAGAAATGAGTTCATAAGCAATGGTTGAACAGCACAGAGGTGCTGTCAGTCAAAAAGCCGCAAAAGGTAATAAAATGTCAACCGAGTCTCTTTCATCTTGGAAAGCAGAACCGATGATGATCTGCATGAAACATATGAAAAGAGCACTGTAAGGAACAGACTAAAGAGAATGCCGATATATAACTGCATTCCAAATCTATGTCTAGTCAAATTATCAATGAAAATCAAGCTATCAATTAAAATGCAATTTAGTGAGCCATGCAAACACAATGAAATAAACGATGAAGCATGTCAACTTCCAGAACAGAAAACTGTAATATTTACTCAAAAAAGGAAAAGAAAAAAACCAGGCTCTACAGTTGACATATAACTTACCACAGTTTGAATAGACTGAGCTTCAGTTGAATTTTTTTTTAGTTCATCTACCTTGTTCTTTTCCCCCTACATCCAGATATTTGTGAGATCAGAAAAAAAAAGAACTCAAACTTGACCTCCAAGAATAACAGCATCCTTGTGGACGTAAAGAGTGAAATGGCTTGTGAGATTAAAGCTCCCAGTCAGCCATTTCCCAGGAGGCACAATGAGCTCTGCTCCTCCATCTGAAGCACACTCACTGAGATGATCAATTGCAGACTTAAAGGCCTTGGTTTTCATCTTTTTTCCATCACCATTTCCTCCAAAGTTTGTCAGCACTGCACTGTGTTTCCAGCAGTTTATAGCCAGATATTCCACACTGCTTGCCCTTCCGTATTCTGCTACTCTCACACTCATTAGCAATCCCAGCACCAAGATGCCTGAAACTACCTCCAAAACCTATGCAAAAAATCACACCAAATCTTTATCAGCAAAACCCAGAAACCAGAATGCAAAAAAAAAAAAAAAACCATTTCAGAAAACCATAAAAAAGATCTGAAGGAAACAGAGAAGAATATATATGAGAATGAAGAACGTGAGATTTTCAGGAATTGAGGCAGACCTAAAAGGGGAAGGAAGAAAGGTATCTGCCTATTTTTTTGTGCAGGGAAAATAGAATTTATCTCCAACTCATATGGTCAATGAAGTAGCTGAACAGGGGATCTGCAGAGTGTTAAATCAAAAACATAAATTATAGAAACTGGGAAGCAAGGCATTAAAAATTACAGAAACAGAAATTTGTCATCTGGAAAGGAAATGAATATGGAAATCAATCACCAATGCTAAGACCCAACGGAAGCTTCACTGAGGTAGAGGCATTGCAAGAGAAATTCAATGGTATTAAAAGTGGAAATTTATGTTTCAGCTCAATGAATAAATTGCTTCATGTTTAATAAGTGTGATATATGTTCTGTTCTAAAAATTTCCAAGCACATCCATCTTTCCCCTTCAGAGCAATTTTTGTGATAGTTCTAAAATTAAAAACAATGAGACTCTATTGGGATCATGGAATGTTTGAGAGAAAGTACAAGGGAAAAGAATAGAGGGAAAATTGAAGGAAACTAAATATGATGAAAAAAACTTGATATTAAACTTAATAAAATTTCCAATCATCTTAAAACGTATTGCTCTTTTCATCCTCTATATAAAGAATGAAGAATTTAAAAAATATATAAAATTTTGAATAAATTTGATTATATTTGATTTTGCTTTATACTTTCCACAGTAACTGCATATCAAATCCACCTCTACTCAAATCATCAATGAAATTCTAGCGATCATTTAAAATGCAATTTATTGGGCCATACAAACACAATGAAATAAAACATGAAGCATATCAACCTCCAGAGCAGAGAACTGTTAGATTTAATTGAAAAGACAGAAAAAATCATCATCTGCAGTTCACATCATTAACCTACCACCCTTTGAATGGGCTGAGCTTTGGTTGGAAAATTTTTAAATTCATTTCCTTTGTTGTTCTTTTCCTCCTACATGCAGAGAGAGAGGAAATTTCCATCAATATATAACAACTGAAATTGTTTTTGAACCAATGATATTAGAGGTTGTGTATTTGTGAGTAGGCAGGCAGACCTGCATGAAAAAATGGAAGGAAGAAATGTATCTTCTTCTCTTTTTGTGCACAGAAAACAGAATTTAGTTCCAACTCATATAGCCAATGAAGTAGCTGAACAGGGGATCTGTGCAGTTTTGAATCAATCTTCTTCTTTCTCCTTTGGACACCTTGTTAACAATAGGAAATTTCCTTTGAAAAAATGACCTGAGCTTGGGACATTTGAGATGAACAGCACTGCAAGAGAAGTGAGGTTCTGGTAACCAGGGAAGCTAGGGATTATAAATTGTAGAAACAGAAATTCGTCATCTGAAAAGGCAATGAATATGGAAATGGACCACCAACACCATGACCCAATGGAAGCCTCACTGAGCTAGAAGGCATTGCAAGAGAATTTCAATGGTATCAAAGGAAAAAATTTATGTTACACCTTTTCAAGTATCAAGGTAGAAACTTGTATCAAGTCCATAAGAGTTGTCTTTTGTGAATGAGATGGTATCTGCTTCCATTTTTGTGATATTAAAATAAAATTCAAAAGAAATGTGTTCATACATGAAAAGCTATCCCTAAACTGGGATGTGCACTATTTTGGGTATAAAAAAAAAATTAAAAAAAAAATGTGTTCATAGAAGAAAAACTATCCCTAAGTTGGGATGTGCACTATTTTGGGTTAATCCTCTCAACTTCGACCATCAAAGGGCAAAGCCCTGAATTTCTAGATTCAGAAGTGTGGCTACTAACAGCCCTTCCTTCAGCAAAAGGCACCTAAGCTTAAGGATTCAATGATTGTCATTTTCTCAAAATAGCATATGCATTCAATGAATAACTAAGAAACATATTTAAGGCTTTGTGTGTTACCATGTACTTGAAAAGGGTAAATTCTATAAAGAAACTATATGAAAAAAAAGTGTCTAACCAGAGTGAGATATGAAACTGCATTTCTTGGCTGAAGAAAGTGTCCAAAGTACTGCAAAAAATGATAGATCTGCCAAGGCTCTTTACTCTTGAAAAATTATGTGCACGAGTGGAAAGGAAGATAAGAGCAACATGAATATATATATGCATATATGAAAAGAAATATCTAGCCACAACTTTTGTATACCAGAGTGAGATATGAAACTGCATTTCTTGGCCAAAGAAAGGGTCCAAAGCACTGCAAAAAATGATAGATCTGCCAAGGCTCTTTACTCTTGAAAAATTATGTGCATGTGTGGAAAGGAATATATATATATATACATATATGAAAAGAAATATCTAGCCACAACTGTAATAAAAAACTACTTCATGGCCACCGAACCATTAGTGAAAAATCCCATCATAAATTAAGAAGGGATTGCAGTGCTGGTAGAAGAATACTTGAAACAAAAATTAAGCATATCCAAAAAAAATAAAAATTAAAAACCAATCATCTGGCTATTGGGATCAAGATTTGAGAACATACCAAAAAGGACAAAATTATGATTAAGAAACCTCAGATTTCATCTGCATTGCTTTTGACCCCCTACATGTAACCAATAAATTTCTATAATTATCTAACAGTAAATGGTATTGGGAGTTATGCATTGTGTATGGACAGGCAAATCTAATAATTGATATAAGGAGAGGACTGCAGTCTTTGATATCTTTCTTTTTGTTTGCTTTTTCTTCTCTTTTTCTGAGTGGGAAAAATAGAATTCAAATAAAACTGCATTGATAATATGAATGGTCATACCTGATTAAAAGTAAGGATGGGATAGGCTTGAATGAATTTTCCTTCTAAGTTTGAGCATAGAGAAATGACCTTCAATCTCAAGTTATCACAGTTAATATCCATGCAGGGGAGATGGACAATGTTGGGCCAGCATCCACTTTCTCCTTTATGCACCTTTGTTTAGAATAAGACAGCCTGTGATGAGCCTTCTAAATACTGCTGGCAGCCCTAATAACTGGAGGTTAATGGACCAACCAATATATGGACACCTTTCTTGAGATACTGTAATTCATATACAAAGTCAACCAGAAGGTTTTGTTGCTAACTCCTATCTTCTTAAGATCAAACTGAAACCAAAACAAAACTGTTATAGCCTTAATGTAAAATACCTTAAAGTTAGCATACATAAACCAACAATGAACTTCTATTAATTTTGATATACTGTGCTAGTTTCAAAGATCTAAAGAAGTAACATACAATTCCTGAGAAAAGCAAAATATTTGAGGCTTTGTAATTGTGTAATTAAAAAGAGTGAATGCATTGTCTTGCATTAAAACAATTTGTAAGTATATATGTGAAGTCAAGTCAATCATGCTAAGCTACAAGAATAGTTGTGTCTGTGTCAAAACAGAGGATAAAAACAGCCTGACTAACAAAATTTAAGAGAAGATGCCAAGACATAACTGCAGTCAAAATCCACCTCTTGGTGAAACAACTTAAAAAGCAACTGAATTGATGAAGCTGATCAACTTGCACAAAAAGATAAAAGGAAAAAAAGAAAAATTCATCTATTGGAGAAATCAAGTACGTACCAGCATGAGAATAGGCTGCAGCTATGATTAGGAAAATTTTCATTTGATCTTCATCATTTACACCCTTCCTACATCTTCAGAGAAATTTTCTATTAGTATCTGAAAGTGAAAATGGTATTGGGCCACTGAAATTGAAAGTAGGTATCGTGAATGGGCAGATGTACCTATTTGTTGGCTTTCATTGCTTGGCTAGTGACTGCAATCACCTATTCATCGAGGGAATGGAACATTTCTGTCAAGCAGGACCCATCTGAATGTACAATGGAAATTGGAGGTCAAATTAGCAGAAAAGAAAAATGAGAACTTGTGAGAACTTTGGAAACACTATTAATGAAAATGTAATATTTCAAGATAGTTTTTACAGAGAGTTTCACTTTATGATTACAATGGAAGAGGTTGAATGAGTGATATTTAGATGCAAATACAGGGAGAGCAACAATGAAGGGATCTGTTGAAATACTTCTTCCAACCATTAAATGGAATGACTAGTGAACATTAGAATTTAGGAATATTTACACCCTGTATCGATTTGGAAAGCAATGCATGACACTTCATTCTTTAATTCAGCACTAATTTGAATCCTCTACGACCATGGCTAGCTTAAGCTTCATCATGTATGGATTTCCTTCATTCATCTTTTCCATAGCACGTCTAATATTTGAATAGAAAATTGCATCTAGGTATCCATATCTAAGTCCATTAAATATAAACGCTTGCAGAAAAAAAAAAAAAAAAAACTAAATTTACTATGTTTAAAGTAAATCCAAAACAATAGTCCTAGAAAATCAAAACAAAAAAATTTGAAGGAGAAAGAAAAGAATGTGAAGGGGAATTTGGTAAGTCAATGTGAAGATGGAGTTGGAAGCTGAATAGCGGTTTTTATGGTTCCGAGGATCTTATACATAATTAAACCTATCCCTAAACAGAAGTAAAGTAAGGAAAGGATAGGAAAATGGTAGTGATTTTGTACCTGTAAGGACTGGGGTTGAATGTGTTTCTGCTTCTGTTTCTTTTCCACGACCCACAAACTGCATTTCACTGTCATCATCTATACTTCCATCATTGGAACGAATGGAATGTGAGCGATGTTGGGCCAATATTCTCCTTTCTTCTTTGAGTACCTTTCTTCTAGTATAGGACAACAAACGATTCCAAGTTTTTCAAGTGTTGCTGGCATCGACCCTAAGGATCCGAGGTTAGGGCAAGTTGACACCTCTAGGGATTGAAGAGAGATGAGATTTTGGAAAGACAGGTAGGCTAGGGATTTCATTCCAGCGATTCTGAGGAAGGTGAGAGATAACGGAAGAAGACACTCTTCATCCGGAAAGGAAACCATATCTGGAAACACATTCTCAATAGTCAATGACGAAAGAGAGGTGAGGGTGTGGAACGCCAATATGGGCTTTTTCAGATTCTCACAGTAAGAAATCTCAAGTGATATCAGATTGGGGGGCATACCATCTTCTGGAAAGGATTCCACTCCCGGACAAAACGATATGGTAAGATCTCTAAGAGATTTGAGGTCTCTCATTTGATGTGGCAGGGATTTCAGATTCTCACATCGCTCAATTAGAAGGCTTGTGAGGGTGGGGGTGGACAAGCCTCTTGCTGGAAAGCACTCCAGACCTTCACAGTTAATTATTCGGAGACTCTTGAGGCTGTGAAGGCATTCTGGTAGGATTTTCAGATTTGGATAACCCTCAAGGACTAAATTGTCAAGAGCTGAATTGTTGGGGCACATGTTCTCTGACATGGACTCCAAGTCGGGGCACCCGCAAATCTCAAGTTTCTTAAGGGTGGAGGGTAACTCCCTTGTTGAAAAGGACTTGAGAGATGAACAATTCCTTATTGTCAATAATTCAAGACAACAAGTGGAATTGTGATGCATCATTCTCTCTGGTAAAGACTCTAGATTTTTACAAACTTCAATCCGTATACTCTTGAGTGTGGTTGGTAGCTCACCATTTGGAAAGCACCGGAGAGATGGACAATATCTAATCTCCAAGGATTCAAGGGCACATGAGCTGTAGTTATGAGGCAGCGATTTCAGACCCTTGCAATCACGCACCACAAGTCGTCTTAGCAATGGTGGCAACCCCGTATCGGGAAATGACTCCAGTCTGGGGCATCCCTTTATTTTCAGCTCTTCAAGACAACAAGTGGAATCGTGGTGCATTATTCCCTCTGGTAAAGACTCTAGATTTTCACAATCTTCAATCCATATTCTCTTGAGTGTGGTTGGTAGCTCACAATTTGGAAAGCATCTGAGAGATGGACAGCTAGTAATGTCCAAGAATTCAAGGGCACATGAGTTGTAGTTAGGAGGCAACCATTTTAGATTGTCACAACCAATCACCATAAGGCTTCTTAGCAATGGTGGCAGCCCCGTCTCTGGAAATGACTCTAGTTTAGGGCATCCCCTTATTTCCAACTGTTCAAGACACGTGAGAGTTTGCAATCCATTAGGCAGCTTCTCCAGATTAGCATCGTCTTGTATACTCAACATTTTTAGATTGCAAGGCAGCCTTTGCTCCTCCAACAAAACAAGCCAATCATTCCATCTCATAACTGCATGAAGACCTCCGACAACCCCACTTATCACCTCACTTATCCGCACCCTCTCATCACGTGCTTCTAAACTTACTTCACCAAGAGATGCAAATCTTGAAGAAGCAAATCCCAAATTTGGACAATAAGAGATGTCAATTTTCACTTGGGAAGGTAGGCAATTAGGCAATTGTTGTAACTTCCAACAATATCTTATTGTAAGCACTCGAAGACATGGAAATAATTCACCTTCGTTAACTGCATCAGGACAAAACCAGTATTCCCATTCTGCCATTACCTCAAACGTTAGAGACTCCAAGGATGGAAAAGGCTTCACAATCCCTCCATAAAACTCCTCATTTATGGTTCTAACTTCACTCATACCTTTAATATGCAAGACTTTGAGTGAGGATATTTGGCCAAGCGCGGGTAATGATGTGCATCTCTTGCAGTCCTTGAGAATTAAGTGTGTCATTATTGGGAATGATGGGTCCTTCATCCAACTTGGGAATCCTGATCCACCATAAGATGCAATTGTGAGCTTTTTCAGATTTCTATGAGGTCGTAGCTGCTCCAAAACATTCCTCTCATGCATTTCATTTCGTGAAGCACCAAAGTCATCACTCCATTCCATTGTTAACTCCTCAATTCCATGCTTACTCTCTAAATTGGCATCCCTTCCATCTCGAATATTCATCACATTGTGCAACCCCAAAATTGAAAGCTGTCCTCGAAGATCAAATAAATTCTTCAATTCTCTTAATCCCAAGTTGTTACCTTCGCCCACAATAAACTTAGATAACGTTTGCAACTTTGTTAGATTTCCAATTTGAGAAGGCATTTCTTGTAATACCCTTGTACCAAAGATATGAAGGTGTCGAAGGTTGATTAGGTTTCCAATTCCCACAGGCAAAATCGTAAGGTTTCTGCAATAAGATAATATCAGTGCTTGTAAGTTGTAGAGATGGCATATCGAATCAGGTAACCTTCTTATGGAAGAATAGGACAAATTGAGATACCGCAAATATTTAAGATTGCCAATTGAATCCGGTAACTCATATATTTCGTAGCCACTTAAAGATAATACCCGTAAATATTTCACTTCCTTTAAAAGGTCATCTAACACCTTACTTGATATGAAATTATGCCCATGAGTTACCTCCATGGGTAGTGCAACCAATGTTCTCAAACACTTCACCTTGTGAAAGGGTTCAAATTTTCTCAGTGTCTCATACTTTTGACGATTGAATGATGAATGACGAGTCTTCTCTGAAACGGTGGATTGTTTGTTATTCTCCCATGCACTATCCAAATGAAAGTATATTTCTCCTGCAACTGATTGAGCTAGATCATCGATGAGATCATGCATTACATATCGGGATGAATCTTGACTTGAATGTTGAAAAAATGACTTGGAGAACAAATCATCGAAGTATTTAGAACCTAACTCTTCTGGCCTAGCTGCCTCCTTCGTTTTCTGCAAAAAGCCTTCTGCCATCCACAAGAGGACTAAGTCATCCTTGTCGAATTCATAATCCTTTGGAAACATGGAGCAATATGCAAAGCACCACTTCAAATGAGAAGGGAGATGATGGTAGCTTAACTTGAGAGCGGGAAGAATGTGGCTTTTATCTTCTGGTAAATCCCATATCCTGCTTGTTAATATATTTGCCCATGCATCCCGACTTAGTTGGTTGCGCAACATGCCACCAAGTGCCTTGGCAGCCAAAGGCAAGCCTTTGCACCTTCTCACTATTTCCTCACCGACTTCTTTCAAGTGTGGATGGGCATCAAAGTTTCTTGTCCTCAATGCTTGCTGAGTGAATAAAGACAAACAATCGTTGTTTGATAACTCCCGTAGGGGATAAGCTGGACAAGTTCTAGTAACTACTGCGACACCTTCATTACGGGTTGTCACGATGAGTTTACTACCGGGTGCCCCAGCTCTCATTGGCATGCACAAAGTATCCCATTCATGACAATTCTCGTTCCAAACATCATCTAGCACAAGAAGAAACTTCTTCCCAGAAAATTTCTCCTTCAATTTGACCTGAAGCAAATTGAGATCATTGACATCACGAGTACCCGGATCAACAGATTGTAGAATGGTCTTGGTTATTCTCAAAACATCAAAGTCATCAGAAACACAGACCCATGCTCTCAAATCAAAACGGCCCTTCACTTCGTCATCATTGAAGGCAAGCTGAGCCAGAGTTGTTTTGCCGATACCTCCCATACCGACAATTGGAATTACGGAGACTTCATCATCACTACTTGGATCGCGCTTGAGTAACATGTCAACTATGGCCGCTTTATCTGTTTCCCTACCATAAACATCGGATTCAACCACCAGAGAAGTGGTGGGCAGAATCTGTGCTCGCTTTCTCTTTCTATCAGACCACCCTCCAGCAATCTCTCGTAAATCCAGGTCATTCTTTTGGGCTGAAATATCTTGTAATCTTGCAGTGATCTCCTCAATCTTGGAACGCATACTAGAATTAGACGTAGAAGCACTCGGAAAGAGAGAAGAGAGCATGCCTCGTACCTTACTAGTGCCTTGTTGGGGTTGAGCCATCATGCTGCTTCGCAAAGCTTCGGTGGCGAAGTCGTCCAAGATGTCCTCCACATCGTAAGCCAAGTCTCTAAGCTCGTCCAGCCATATTTTGACCAGAGGGTTTGTCATCTGCTTCTCCTCTGCGTCATTGAGCACTACATAGATCTTTATCAATATATTCTTCCACCTTTTCAGCTCAGAATCAACTTGCTCTTTACGTGCATACTTCCAGAGCTCGGGGGAGGTGACCATGTCAACCAGCTTCTGGATGAAACCAGACAAAACAGCTTCTCCGACAATACCAGCCATGTTTGTGTTTGTAGGTAACAAGGGATGAAGGGGAATCTCTGCAACTCTGAAGAAAAGTTTGTAGGTAACAAGGGATCAAGGGATCAAGGGGACTCTCTGCAACTCTCAAAGAACAGATACAGTTGAAAAAGAAAAATATGTGTGAATTGTTACTTCTCCTAGGTTCATTGGATTCCATGGAAGTGAATGGTGGTAGTGGTGAGGGTCTCCTACAATTTCTCCATTTTTCTCCCTTTTTTCTTTTTTTATCTTAATATTATAAGATTCAGTTTTACACTACTTTAAGAAAGCATTTCTAAAATTAAAAATATTTTTGAAGAAAAATTAATTATTTAGTAAATTTAAAAATATTAATTTTTTTTTATAAAAAAAAATCACTTATAATGTATCTTAAATAAACACTTAATATATGATTTTTCTAAAAATATTTTTACATAAAATGCTTTCACTAAATTCAAATTATGTTTGCGTTCAAAAAATAATCATATGGTTTAAATGCTATATTAATACTAATGTAGTTTAAGATTTAAAAATTCTTTTTGTTTAATGGATAGCATTTTTTCTTCAAGGATAATACATCAATGATAAATTTCCTTGCAGCTTCCTACCTGCCCAATGGAAGATCCAAAGTAGACTAAGAATAAATTACCTTAGAGGGTAATGACTACAACATAGGTGTAGACTCCCATTTAGGCATGGGTCATTTTTTTTCTCTATTTGTTTTTGTAGATCACATTTTTAGCCATGTGTCACTATCCCAACGGGCCATGTGTCACATCCTTAGTGGCCATAAGGAATCCACCTCGCTTTTTGAAGCTGCAGTAGGACTTTGACATGTGGAGGGACTCTCTAGAGGGGGGTCCTGCAGGCCGTCAGGGGGCGCAGATGAAAGAGAAGAAAAGGTGGTTGTAGAAAGAGTGAAGCAGAGAAAAGGTGGCTGTAGGAGGAGTAGTGTAGGAAAAGGTGGCTGTAGAAGGAGTAGGGCAGAAAAGGTGGCTGCAGAAGGAGGTGTGCAGAGAAAAAGGTGGCTGCAACAGAGATCGTGAAAAAGACAAATCCGAGATACAGAAGAAAAGGGAGGACACCAGAGAAAAAAAGGAAGGGGGGGAGATTTTCTTTGGGAGGTTTTCCATTGCCAAGAGTGAGCGAAAGAAAAGGAGGAGATATTGGAGGAGTGGTGGAGAGAGTGAGAGGGGCTTCCATGGTCGTTTGAGAAGGATTTTTTTAGCAGAGCACCCATGAAATATGAAACAGTGAGTTGGAAGCCTCAAACATTCAGTAGAGAAAGGAATTTCCAGGTATCTTTATCAATCCTCTATACCTTTTATTGACATAGTAATACTCATTGACCTATTTGGGGTGGATAATGAAGGCCACTAGTTTGCTTGTTGAAGTATGACCCTGCATTTGTGTTTGCCGTTGTCCATTTTAACTTGCTTTGATCCCACTGTGATTATGAAATGCTTGAGATTCATGAGGGTGGTTGCATTTGATATGGTTTACCCACCTGCTCAGAAGATTCATGGATGATTCATGAAATGGATTTTCTGAGATTTTTTCTTTATTTATTCGTCTTCTTTCACGATCTGTTTCTCTACTTCCCCTATTTCTTGATATCCGCCCATGGTACACATCCATTTTCTCATCCCTGCTCGAAAGAGATCCTAGAAAATCTGGAGTAGTTGTCATGGCAGCAAAGCTCACCCCATCAGCGTCGCCATACCCATTTTCGTTTATTATTCATCGTTTTATCCAATATGCCTACGTCCCCATCGTTCATCTATCCACCACTCTCTTTAGGTCGTCATACCTATTTCCTCACTCAAGATTGCAGGAATCAAGCATCCTCCACTACACCCATCTTCCTCTCATTCATTCTCCATCCCACTCCCTCGCTTACATAGAGTCTCTCGGGTGCATGCCATCCTTCACTCCTTCACATACCCATTAAAACCACTCACCCAAGCCCCCATATCCATACAACCCATACCTATCCTTCATGCTACTCATAACCACATTCTATCTAATCCGGATGTCTTACATCCCGAATTCTCCTCCGCCGACATTCCATCCGGACATCTCACATTCGAAATTCTTCTCCGCCGTCATTCCATCCGGACATCTTGCATCAGGAATTCTTCTCCGTCGTCATTCTATCTGGATGTCTTACATCCGAAATTCCCCTCCGCCGACATTCCACTCGGATATCTCCATCCGGAATTCTCCTCGCCGGCATTCTACCTGGATATCTCCATCCGGAATCCTTCTCCGCTAACATTCCACCCGGATGCCTCACATCCGAAATTCCATCCGGCCAATATTCCATCCGGACATCTCACATCCTGAATTCTTCCTCGCCTCATTCCATCCGGACATATTGCATCCAGAATTCCTCCCCCGCCGACATTCCACCCGGATATCTCATATCCGGAATTCTGTCCGGCCGACGTTCCACATTCTATCCGGATATCCCATCCGGAATCTGTCCGGCCGACGGTCCACCTTTTTCTTCGTCCTTAGAGCATTTTCTTTAGGTTCCAAAATCACATTTTTAACAAAGCTTTGCTGCCACTTTTATTTCTGGCAAGAAAATTTCAAACTTCCTCTGTTTTTAAAATGTTTTGAAATAAGCAAGGAATCAGATTCCGTAATTCCGAACAATGGAGTTATCGGAATTGATTCAGGCAAGATAAAATGGGCTTTTGGTGGGGGCCCCACATATGTGAATTCATGACTAATTGATTGATTGATTTATTTATTTGCCATGCATGATTGATTTGCTATGTTCCCTGATATGTATATAATCAACCTGTGTTTGTTCACTAACCCCATTCTATGATAGCGTATTGTCGTTTGCTGCTAAGGTACGCATTCTCTCTTACTCTGTCCATTCCTCATGCATACTTTGATTCTCGGTGTGTGATCATATTGATATCCATTGATTTTCCTAATTAATTGCCATGATTGCTTCATTTTATTAGTAGAGACTCATTTTAGGGACTTAGAGGGGTGCTACGGTCTTTACCATACCTTCCTGATAAGTAACCTGACCCCCGAACTTGATCCGGTTTTTCGCAGATCACCTTTTCCAAATAAGGAGTCACACTTAGGGTTTTTCTTTCTTATTTTGTTTACCCTTTAAAAATAAAACAAAAATAAGTGGCGAGTCCAAGTCATTTTTTTTTTAACCGATAAAATCAATTTTTCAAAATGAAAATCGAGCTCGTCGTTCGAATGGGAAACGCATTGAGCCGAAATGCGAGGTCCACAATAGGCTTTGTTACCATGGTGACTTTTATACTTGATAATGGTGAGGTGCCACACCAAAGTATAAAGTAAGGGTGTATCACATGGGGTTGTCGGAAGGGAGCTTCTCTAAAGATAAGGAAATTTCCCTTGGAAATTTTTGAATAAATTGAGGGCAAGTCCTAGGAAATGAATAAGATAAGGTGAGCATGTTGCAAATATTGAAATTAAAAGTTAAAATTAATGAAAATTGATTCCATTTCTTATTTATTATTATATTTAAATTATTTAATAAAATAAATATAAATATAAAAAATTTATTATCATGAATAAAATGTATTATCATGATAGCAAATTCCACTTAACATTAATAATAACCATTGATTAATAACAGTTGAGTGGTGTATATATTCTTATGAAAAAAAAAAAGGTTGAAAGGTGGTGGATATAATTATGGCATTGGATTCCATTGGTTTATCAGATTCATTGGGACTTGGTGAATTGTGTTGGTGAATTGTTTTTTAAAAGTAGTTTTTTGTTATTAAAAATAAAAAACTATTTTAAGATGGGAAAACATGATTTGAATATCTTTTAGACAAATTATTTTTTTTAGAATTAATTTTGAAAATAGTGGTTTTTCAATAGTATATTTAAATAATTTAAAATTATTATTAGTTGTTTGTTGAAGTTATTTTAAAAAATAATTATATAACTGTGATTAATAATTAAAAAAATATAACAAATATTAAAGATAACTTATTATAAATAAAAATTATTTTTAAGAAATATTTGAAAATACTCGAAAAGACAAGTTGAACCATCCACCAATTTGATTCCCATTTTAGACCATTCTTGGCTTTGAACGAGCATTGATTGAACGGGAGGTCCACACGGTTTCTATACCTCCCATGTTAATATCAAGCACTGCTCATTGAGGTGAAAGATAGAATTAATAGGCATCACTGAAAAGTCATGGAAGATAAGGGGAAGGGTACACAAATGTTGACAGCTTTTTTTTTATAAAAAATTTAATATTTGGAGAAGTGCTACATTCTAGGCAATTTGAACAAAACCTAAATGTTAATAAATAGGACAATTGAGATCATGACGAACAAAACCTAAATGTTAATCCTAACTATTCCTAAGGCTTTATTGACAATTACCAGTGTGGTCAATTTAATCACCTCATTGTCATAATAAGACAATGCTTTACAATCAAATCAGAATAGGAAAAAGTCTCTCTTTTCTTTTCCAAATGGAATTATAGTACTATGTAAAAAAAAAAAGTTAAAGTTTTAATTGATTACATTTGATTTTCATGAGGATAAAATTTTGATTTGAAATTTTATTTTTAACAAATAATTGAAATGCAATAATTCAACATTTCAAAGATACTCATAGTATAATGTGTGGAAAAAAGGACCTATCAAATATTTTATATTGGCTTTGAGAACAAATGACAATCATGGTTTGGGAAAAAAGAGATAAGTTTAGGTGGTGTTTGTTTTTTTTGGCTTTTTGCTTAAAGTAATTTGTTTTCAGAATTTAGGTTGTTTGTTTTTCTACTTTTTCATGACTTATTATAAACCTTTTACTAGTTAGAAAAAGTTTATGTACCTTTTTCTAAATAAATAAAAATAATATATTGGTTTTTCTTTACTTTTTAATACTTAATAAAAATAAAATATTACAAAAACAAACAACTTAATATTTAACACTATTAAGCATTAAGATTTTATTTAGAATTAAGTAAAAAAACAAACACTGAGTTAGTCCACTTTTGCTTTAACCTATGTCTGAATTTGTAGACTTTTTTTTTAATGCAATAATAAAAGGGAAAATTGGGTTTTAATTCATTAATTTTAAAAAAAATATAGAAAAAAAACCATAACTTCTACAAATCTTTTACATTCACTCAATTTAAAATATTTTAAAATATATGCACCTTTTCATAATTCAAATAATTATTTTCTAAAATACTCATGATATTATATAAAATTATTCAAAATTAATTTATAATTTTAATTTGATAAAAGTGTTTTAAAAATAAATATATTATAATTTTTTTAAAAATAAATAGATTTTCAAGTGATAAATAAAATCTTTCGAATCTCTTATTTAATAATGATTTTATTTCATGTATTATGTAATTCCCCTCATCTTCTCATTTTATTTAATAAAATTGAATAAAAAATTTGTTAGTTGGCATAAAAAATAAAATAAGAAAAATTAAAAATTACATACATAAAAATTAAATACAATTAAAAAATTTAAAAATTTAAAAATAAAATATTTACTTCTATTGTATTTTTAACTCTTTCTTGATATTTATATTTTCTACCATAGTGCTTTAATTAAGTGAAAGTTAATATTTTATTTTTATATTTTTAACTTTAAATTTTTTTTATAGTTTTTATTGTATTTTTAATTCTTAAAATTTCTTATTTTATTAATCTCTTATAAGTTCTCATGTTAAAATAATTGTTAATTGATAATAATAACATATAAAATGGTCATTTTAGGAAATAATTATTTGAGTTATAAAAAAATGTATGTATTTTAAAATATTTTTAAATAGGTAAAGATAAATATGATTTATAAAATATTTGATTCTTTTTTTTATATTTTGTTTTAAATTAGTAAATAAAAGCCCACTTTTCCCATAATATAAAATATTTTAAGGTTTTTAATTATTTACATATAATTTCCACTTCTTATAATTAATTTTAATTTTTATAATATATAAAATTGTATATCTATGATGTTACATCATCTATATCATAGATAAACTTTGGAGTTCAATAATCAGCCTCGCTGTGAATATTTGGAAATATTTTCATCAAAGAAAAAAAAGAAAAAGGAAACAAGTTGGATTCCATGGCGAGCTCCACACGGTTTCTATACATAACATGTTAATATCAAGCATTAATTGCTCATTGAGTGCACCACTGAAAAGTCATAGGAAGAAAAGGGGAAGGGGACACAAATGTCAACAACTTTTGTATACAATTTTGAAGGGATTTTAATAAATATATAAAATAATAATTATATATTTTTATTTATACAAATAATATTTGAAGAAGTGCTACATTCTAGACAATTTCCTATAACATAAAGTAAATGATGTACACCCATTTATTTTTAGGGTTCCTTCTTTGTAAGATATGTGCACAAAAATCAACTCCACCTAATTATGCTAATCATGTTATTTATATACATATTTTTCTTCCTAAGTGTTTAGAAAATTATTTTATGCTCTAATAATTTGAAGTTTTATATAATTATGCGATAATTCTAGTTTTTTTTTAATGTAAATAAATAATAATCCATTAGTACTATATGTAATCTTTCATCAATTTTGGATTTTCGTTGATTTAATTTTTTCCTATTGATTGTTATTAATAACTATGAATTATGACACTAACTCTAGTGATGGATAGAGTGAAAATAAATAGAGCTTTTAGAGTTAAATCCTAAGTCTTCGATCTCTATTAGACATATATACACCATCATTTTGAGATTGATTACGGGTTTAAAAACACCCCAACCCATCTTATTGATTAAGGGTTTATCTGCCATGTTAATATCAAGTATTAATTGTTGATTGAGGTGAAAGATGAATTAATATACACCATCGAAAAGTCATAGGAAGATAAAGGGAAGGGGACACAAATGTTCGACAACTTTTTTATACAATTTTGAAGGGATTTTAATAAATATATAAAATAATAATAATTATGTATTTATGTTTATGCAAATAGTATTTGAAGCATAGCTACCTTCTAGGCAATTTCTTATAACATAAAGTAAATGCTGTAACCCACACCCCACCCAGTTTCTATACCTACCATGTTAATATCAAGCACTGCTCATTGAGGTGAAAGATAGAATTAATAGGCATCACTGAAAAGTCATGGAAGATAAGGGGAAGGGCACACAAATGTTGATAGCTTTTTTTTTTTTTTTTTTTTTTAAATAATAATATTTGGAGAAATGCTACATTCTAGGCAATTTTGATTTTAATTAATTACATTTGATTTTCACAAGGATAAAATTTTGATTTGAACTTTTATTTTTAACGAATAATTGAAATGCAATAATTCAACATTTCAAACATACTCATAGTATATGTGTGGGAAAAAGGACCTATCAAATATTTTATATTGGCTTTGAGAACAAATGACAATCATGGTTTGGGAAAAAAAGATAAGTTTAGTCCACTTTTGCTTTAACCTATGTCTGAATTTGTAGACTTTTTTTTTAATGCAATAATAAAAGGGAAAATTGGGTTTTAACTCATTAATTTAAAAAAAATATAGAAAAAAAAAACCATAACTTCTATAAATCAGTTTTACGTTCACTTAATTAAAATATTTTAAAATATATGCACCTTTTCATAATTCAAATAATTATTTCTTAAAATACTCATGATATTATATAAAATTATTCAAAATTAATTTATAATTTTAATTTGATAAAAGTGTTTTAAAAATAAATATATTATAATTTTTTTAAAAATAAATAGATTTTCAAATGATAAATAAAATCTTTCGAATCTCCTATTTAATAATGATTTTATTTCATGTATTAAGTAAGTCCCCTCATCTTCTCATTTTATTTAATAAAATTGAATAAAAAATTTATTAGTTGAAATAAAAAATAAAATAAGAAAAATTAAAAATACAATTAAAACTTAAATACAATTAAAAAAAATTTAAAATTTTAAAAATAAAATATTTACTTCCATTGTATTTTCAACTCTTTCTCGATATTTATATTTTCTATCAGAGTGTTTTAATTAAGTGAAAATTAATATTTTATTTTTATGTTTTTAACTTTAAAGTTTTTTTTTAAAATTTTTATTGTATTTTTAATTCTTAAAATTTCTTATTTTATTAATCTCTTATCAGTTCTCACATTAAAATAATTGTTAATTGATATTAATAACATATAAAATGATCATTTTAGGAAATAACTATTTGTTTTATGAAAAAATACATGTATTTTAAAATATTTTTAAATAGGTGAAGATAAATATGATTTAGAAAATATTTGATTATTTTTTCTATTTTTTTGTAAATTAGTGAATAAAAACCCACTTTTCCCATAATATAAAATATTTTAAGGTTTTTAATTATTTACATATAATTTCCACTTCTTATAATTAATTTTAATTTTTATAATATATAAAATTGTATATCTACGATGTTACATCATCTATATCACAGATAAACTTTGGAGTTCAATAATCAGCCTCGCTGTGAATATTTGGAAATATTTTCATCAAAGAAAAAAAAGAAAAAGGAAACAAGTTGGATTCCATGGCGAGCTCCACACGGTTTCTATACATAACATGTTAATATCAAGCATTAATTGCTCATTGAGTGCACCACTGAAAAGTCATAGGAAGAAAAGGGGAAGGGGACACAAATGTCAACAACTTTTGTATACAAATTTGAAGGGATTTTAATAAATATATAAAATTATAATAATTATATATTTTTATTTATACAAATAATATTTGAAGAAGTGCTACATTCTAGACAATTTCCTATAACATAAAGTAAATGATGTACACCCATTTATTTTTAGGGTTCCTTCTTTGTAAGATATGTGCACAAAAATCAACTCCACCTAATTATGCTAATCATGTTATTTATATACGTATTTTTCTTCTTAAGTGTTTAGAAAATTATTTTATGCTCTAATAATTTGAAGTTTTATATAATTATGCAATAATTCTAGTTTTTTTTAATATAAATAAATAATAATCCATTAGTACTATATGTAATCTTTCATCAATTTTGGATTTTCGTTGATTTAATTTTTTCCTATTGATTGTTATTAATAACTATGAATTATGACATTGACTCTAGTGATGGATAGAGTGAATATAAATAGAGCTTTTATAGTTAAATCCTAAGTTTCCGATCTTTATTAGACATATATACACCATCATTTTGAGAATGATTACGGGTTTAAAAACACCCCAACCCATCTCATTGATTAAGGGTTTATCTGCCATGTTAATATCAAGTATTAATTGTTGATTGAGGTGAAAGATGAATTAATATATACCACCGAAAAGTCATAGGAAGATAAGGGGAAGGGGATGCAAATATTCGACAACTTTTTTATACAGTTTTGAAGGGATTTTAATAAATATATAAAATAATAATAATTATGTATTTATGTTTATGCAAATAGTATTTGAAGCATAGCTACCTTCTAGGCAATTTCCTATAACATAAAGTAAATGTTGTAACCCACATCCCACCCGGTTTCTATACCTACCATGTTAATATCAAGCACTGCTCATTGAGGTGAAAGATAGAATTAATAGGCATCATTGAAAAGTCATGGAAGATAAGGGGAAGGGCACACAAATGTTGACACCTTTTTTTTTTTTAAAAAAAAAAATAATATTTGGAGAAGTGCTACATTCTAGGCAATTTCTTATACCATAAAGTAAATTATGTAACCCCGTTATTTTTATAGTTCCTTCTTTCTAAGAAGCTATGTGCACAAAAATCAACTCAACCTAATTATACTAATCATGTTATTTGTAAGAAGTAATCTCACGATTTTATTCACCTTGCATTTTGGTCTTGACCTAAAGATTGTATTAGCTTATGACTAATTTGATGTTCCTTTAATCCCATAAATGGTTTTGCATTGATCTCTTGAACGATTAATTGGTTGCTATAACAAATGGTCTAGGAGTATGTAGTCAATTTGAACAGATCTTTTACAATAAGGTAACACTTCATAATCAAAGTAGGACAATTGAGATCATGATGAACAACAACCTAAATGTTAATTCTAACCATTCCTATGGCTTTATTGGTAATTACCAATGCGGTCAATTTAATCACCTCATTGTCATAATAGGACGACACTTTACAATCAAATTAGAATGGGAAAAAGTCTCTCATTTCTTTTCCAAATGGAATTATAGTACTATGTAAAAAAAAAAAAAAAGTTAAAATTTTAATTAATTACATTTGATTTTCACAAGGATAAAATTTTGATTTGAACTTTTATTTTTAATAAATAATTGAAATCCAATAAATCAACATTTCAAAGATACTCATAGTATAATGTGTGGAAAAAAGGACCTATCAAATATTTTATTTTGGCTTTGAGAACAAATGACAATCATGGTTTGGGAAAAAAGAGATAAGTTTAGGTGGTGTTTGTTTTTTTGGCTTTTTGCTTAAAGAAATTTGTTTTCAGAATTTAGATTGTTTGTTTTTCTACTTTTTCATGACTTATTATAAATTTTTTACTAATTAGAAAAAGTTTATGTACCTTTTCTAAATAAATAAAAAAATAATATATTGGTTTTTCTTTACTTTTTAATACTTCATAGGAATAAAATATTACAAAAACAAACAACCTAATATTTAACACATTAAGCATTAAGGTTCTATTTAGAATTAAGTAAAAAAACAAACACTGAGTTAGTCCACTTTTGCTTTAACCTATGTCTGAATTTGTAGACTTTTTTTTTTTAATGCAATAATAAAAGGGAAAATTGGGTTTTAATTCATTAATTTAAAAAAAATATAGAAAAAAAACCCTAACTTCTATAAATCTTTTACGTTCACTCAATTTAAAATATTTTAAAATATATGCACCTTTTCATAATTCAAATAATTATTTTCTAAAATACTCATGATATTATAGAAAATTATTTAAAATTAATTTATAATTTTAATTTGATAAAAGTGTTTTAAAAATAAATATATTATAATTTTTTAAAAAATAAATAGATTTTCAAGTGATAAATAAAATCTTTTGAATCTCCTATTTAATAATGATTTTATTTCATGTATTATGTAAGTCCCCTCATCTTCTCATTTTATTTAATAAAATTGAATAAAAAATTTGTTAGTTGGCATAAAAAATAAAATAAGAAAAATTAAAAATACAATTAAAAATTAAATACAATTAAAAAAAATTAAAATTTTTAAAATAAAATATTTATTTCTATTGTATTTTTAGCTCTTTTTTTATATTTATATTTTATACCATAGTGCTTTAATTAAGTGAAAGTTAACATTTTATTTTTATATTTTTAACTTTAAATTTTTTTTATAGTTTTTATTGAATTTTTAATTCTTAAAATGTCTTATTTTATTAATCTCTTATAAGTTCTCATGTTAAAATAATTGTTAATTGATAATAATAACATATAAAATGGTCATTTTAGGAAATAATTATTTGAGTTATAAAAAAATGTGTGTATTTTAAAATATTTTTAAATAGGTAAAGATAAATATGATTTATAAAATATTTTATTCTTTTTTTTATATATATTTTTTCAAATTAGTAAATAAAAACCCACTTTCCCCATAATATAAAATATTTAAAGGTTTTTAATTATTTACATATGATTTCCACTTCATATAATTAATTTTAATTTTTATAATATATAAAATTGTATATCTATGATGTTACATCATCTATATCACAGATAAACTTTGGAGTTCAATAATCAGCCTCACTGTGAAACTTGGAAATATTCTCATCAAAGAAAAAAAGGAAAAAAAAGAAAGAAGAAAGAAACAAGTTGGATTCCTTGGTTCAATTAGTGGGAGGTCCACATGGTTTCTATACCTAACATGTTAATATCAAGCATTAATTGCTCATTGAGTGCACCACTGAAAAGTCATAGGAAGAAAAGGGGAAGGGGACACAAATGTCAACAACTTTTGTATACAATTTTGAAGGGATTTTAATAAATATATAAAATTACAATAATTATATATTTTTATTTATACAAATAATATTTGAAGAAGTGCTACATTCTAGGAAATTTTTTATAACATAAAGTAAATGATGTACACCCATTTATTTTTAGGGTTCCTTCTTTGTAAGAAGTTATGTGCACAAAAATCAACTCCACCTAATTATGCTAATCATGTTATTTATATACGTATTTTTCTTCTTAAGTGTTTAGAAAATTATTTTATGCTCTAATAATTTGAAGTTTTATATAATTATGCAATAATTCTAGTTTTTTTTTAATATAAATAAATAATAATCCATTAGTACTATATGTAATCTTTCATCAATTTTGGATTTTCGTTGATTTAATTTTTTACTATTGATTGTTATTAATAACTATGAATTATGACATTGACTCTAGTGATGGATAGAGTGAATATAAATAGAGCTTTTATAGTTAAATCCTAAGTCTCTGATCTTTATTAGACATATATACACCATCATTTTGAGATTGATTACGGGTTTAAAAGCACCCCAACCCATCTTATTGATTAAGGGTTTATCTGCCATGTTAATATCAAGTATTAATTGTTGATTGAGGTGAAAGATGAATTAACATACACCACCGAAAAGTCATAGGAAGACAAGGGGAAGGGGATGCAAATGTTCGACAACTTTTTTATACAATTTTGAAGGGATTTTAATAAATATATAAAATAATAATAATAATTATGTATTTATGTTTATGCAAATAGTATTTGAAGCATAGCTAACTTTTAGGCAATTTCCTATAACATAAAGTAAATGCTGTGACCCACACCCCACCCCCCATCCCAATATTTTCATGGTTCCTTCTTTGTAAGAAGCTATGTACACAAAAATTATTTTGTACTCTAATAATTTGAAATTTAATAGAATTATGCAATAGCTCTAGTACTTTAATATAAATCTATAACAATCCATTAGTAGTACTATCATATTTGTTAGCCTAAGGGTTCTCCTAATCGGGTTTTGATGATAACAAATCATGGTTAAGTGACTAATTGGTTTAATGATTAAGAATCTCAGGTATAAACTCAAAAATTCATCAAATGACCAAATGGATACAAGATCGAGACGCTTGGAAGACTTGTGATCATAGGAAACTAATGTAAGATGAATGCATGAGTGCACTTAGGATTTTCACAGGTTTCATACATCTTTGAAAACTTGGTTTATTCTTTAAAACGTCGATTTCATTAAAACCCGAGTTTTTAACTAATGTACCTTAGGCAAAAAGTTTCAAAATTGGCTTAATAATTTATCTAAAGACCTTGCCTAAGTGTTAGAAAAGAAAGGAATTAAAAAAATAGGTTTTCGGGGCAAAAAAGGCTCAACCGATCGAGGGTATGGCCAACCGGATCAACCGGTTGAGGAATCAATCAACCGGTTGTGCTCGTCCGGTCGAGGACCGGTTGAGAGAGGTCAAAAACCTTCTCTCTCTCCCAGTAGCCTTCTCTTCCCAGTCGAGGTCGGGTTGAGGTCCGGTTGAGGCAACGGTAACCTGTCATGCATTAAATGCTCTAACGGCTAGTGAACCGATCGACCCCTAGCTCGACCGGACGAGGTTATCTTTTGTTGTTTTTTACTCCTGAGCTTGGAAACCTATAAATTGAGAGCTCCACTTCATTTATTGATAAGAGAACACTTGCATTCAATAGCCTACCTACCTGTTCTTGATAAAAAAAGCTCTCATTTCTTTCATAATGCATTAAATCACCACTTGCATATCCTTTAGTACACTCTTGTGTCATCCTCACTTTGTCTTGTATTTGAGCTATCCGCAAGCTAGGTTTAGCGATTATATCTTGTAAAAATCTGAGTGTTAAAGCCTTTAAGAGGGTTGAATCTTGAAGAGGTTGTGTAAGAGCCCATTGGAGCCGGAATCCAAGTGTAAGAAGATTGGAAGCTTGGTTGAAGCTTCAAGTTAGTAGAACCCTCACTCGGCTAGGAGGTTGAGGAGAGTGGACGTAGGCAAGGAAGTGCCGAACCACTATAAACCCGAGTTTGAATTCTCTAAACTCTATCTCTTTACTTAGCTTATATTATGTTTGAATTTGTTATGATTGAAAAGATTTTAAAAACCCAATTCACCCCCTTTCCCCATTTTGGGTGTTTTTCTTAACTAAGCATAGCCTTTGTTTTCTCAATCTTAACTACAAATTTTTTTATGATGTGACATATTTGAAATGCATCTTTTAGTAAAGGAAGATTTTTACCTATATTTGAAATAGTAATATTGAAGAATAAGAATCATAATTGAAATGCAAATAAAGATGAATTAATCATAATTGAAATGCAAATAAAGATGAATTAAAATACTATGTAAAAAATAAATAAAAATTTTAATAAAATTAGTTTTATGAGAATAAAATTTTGATTTTTATTTTTGACAAATAATTGAAATGCAATAATTCAACATTTCAAACATACTCATAATATAATGTGTGAAAAAAAAGGTCAATCAAATATTTTGTATTGGCCTAGTGATCAAATGACAATTGTGGATGGTTTGGGGAAAAGGAGATAAGATTGGTCCACTTCTACTTTAACTTTGTTTTGTCTACATATGAGTTTGTAGACTTTTTTTGTGGAGCTATGGTATGAAATAAAAATAGCAAAAGTTGAGGGACCATAGACTTGTATATTTAAAAACATGAGAGAACTCTAACCCAATCTATATAAAGAATTTTTAGCTTTTTTTATGACCATTACTAATTTTAGTTTATAATATAGAAAATTTAGTATCTAATAGAAGACAACATGTAATAATTTATACATACAAAACCTAAATAACTTGTTATTTAGGAAAAAAGAAATCACACCACTTATTTGATTGATTATTTTGTAATTTACTAGTTTAAAAATAAGGGTCAAAGAAATTCCAATCCAAAACTTCCTACAATCTGTTATTATAAGGAATCGAAGACATGGAAATAATTCACCTTCATTAACTGCATCAGGAAAAAACCAGTATTCCCATTCTGCCATTGCCACAAAGCTTAGAATCTCCAAGGATGGAAAAGGCTTCACAATCCCTCCATAAAACTCCTCATTTATGGTTCTAACTTTACTCATACCTTTAATATGCAAGACTTTGAGTGAGGATAATTGGCCAAGCGCGGGTAATGATGTGCATCTGTTGCAGTCCTTAAGAATTAAGTGTGTCATTATTGGGAATGATGGGTCCTTCATCCAACTTGGGAATTCTGATCCACCATAAGACGCAATTGTGAGCTTTTTTAGATTTCTATGAGGTTGTAGCTGCTCTAAAACATGCCTCTCATGCATTTCATTTCGTGAAGCACCAAAGTCATTGTTGATGAAATTTGGATACAATGGAGAAAGGAAACACTCTCACACACTCACTTTGATACAATAAAACTCTCTTAGATACAAAATAAGAACAAGAAGAAGAAGAACACAAGAAAGGCTCAAACAAGTTCTTGGAACTTTGTCCAAAGACTCTATTTCCTCCCACCTCTAGAAATCTTTTTGGGAACTAAATGGAAATAGTCTTGGGATTGATCAAGCCTTTTCACTTTTCTACATGAGATTTCAAAAAGAAGAAAAGTCATATATATAGCACTCTTAGGGTTGAAAAAAGGTTACAAGGATGAGAAAAAACTCATTGTCTTCCTCAATCTCTTCATCTTTGTAACATTCAAAATTAAATCATATGTTTAATTCACACATTAAACATGATTTAATCTCAAATGTGTAACTCTCTTACACTTAACCTCTTAAGTTTATAAAGTTACAAAGATGAGAAGACTCATTGTCTTCCTCAACCTCTTCATCTTTGTAACATTCAAAATTAAATCATATGTTTAATTCACACATTAAACATAATTTAATCTCAAATGTGTAACTCTCTTACACTTCACCTCTTAAGTTTATAAAGTTACAAAGATGAGAAGACTCATTGTCTTCCTCAACCTTTCAAGTTTTGTAACATTTCAAAACTTAATCATGTGTTTAATTCACACATTAAAAGTGTAACCCTTCTTACACTTTATTTTCCAAAAGTTATTTTCAAAAGTGTAACTCTTCTTACACTTTATTTTTTTAACCAACAATATATATATATAAATATAACAGTCATCACTCCATTTCATTGTTAACTCCTCAATGCCATGCTTATTCTCTAATTTGGCATCCCTTCCATCTCGAATATTCATCACATTGTGCAACCCCAAAATTGAAAGCTCTCCTCGAAGATCAAACAAATTCTTCAATTCTCTTATCCCCAAGCCATTGCCTTCACCCACAATAAACTTAGATAAGGTTTGTAGATTTGTTAGGTTTCCGATTTGAGAAGGCATTTCTTGTAATTTTGATGTATTATAGATATGAAGGTGTCGAAGGTTGATTAGGTTTCCAATTCCCACAGGCAACCTCGTAAGGTTTTGGCAATAAGATAATATCGGTGCTTGTAAGTTGTAGAGATGGCATACTGAATCAGGTAACCTTCTTATTGAAGAATTTGACAAATTGAGATACCGCAAATATTTAAGATTGCCAATTGAATCCGGTAACTCATATCTTTCACAGCCACTTAAAGATAATACCCGTAAATATTTCACTTCCTTTAAAAGGTCATCTAACACCTTACTTGATATGAAGGACTCATCAGTTACCTCCATGGGTAGTGCAACCAATGTTCTCAAACACTTCACCTTGTGAAAGGGTTCAAATTTTCTCTGTGTCTCAAACTCTTCACGATTGAATGATGAATGACGAATCTTCTCAAAAACGGTGGATTGTTTGTTATTCTCCCATGCACTATCCAAATGAAAGTATATTTCTCCTGCAACTGACTGAGCTAGATCATTGATGAGATCATGCATCACATATTGGGATGAATCTTGACTTGAATGTTGAAAAAATGACCTGGAGAACAAATCATCGAAGTATTTAGAACCTAAGTCTTCTGGCCTAGCAGCCTCCTTCGTTTTCTGCAAAAAGCCTTCTGCCATCCATAAGAGGACTAAGTCATCCTTGTTGAATTCATAGTCCTTTGGAAACATGGAGCAATATGCAAAACACTGCTTCAAATGAGAAGGGAGATGATGGTAGCTTAACTTGAGAGCGGGAAGAATGTGGCTTTTATCTTCTGGTAAATCCCATATCCTGCTTGTTAATATATTTGCCCATGCATCGCGACTTAGTTGGTTGCGCAACATGCCACCAAGTGTCTTCGCAGCCAAAGGCAAGCCTTTGCACCTTCTCACTATTTCCTCACCGACTTCTTTCAAGTGTGGATGGGCATCAAAGTTTCTTGTCCTCAATGCTTGCTGAGTGAATAAAGACAAACAATCGTTGTTTGATAACTCCTGTAGGGGATAAGCTGGACAAGTTCTGGTAACTGCTGCGACACCTTCATTACGGGTTGTCACGATGAGTTTACTACCGGGTGCCCCAGCTCTCATTGGCATGCACAAAGTATCCCATTCATGACAATTCTCGTTCCAAACATCGTCTAGCACAAGAAGAAACTTCTTCCCAGAAAATTTCTCCAATTTGACCTGAAGCAAATTGAGATCATTGACATCACGAGTATCGGGATCAACAGATTGTAGAATGGTCTTGGTTATTCTCAAAACATCAAAGTCATCAGAAACACAGACCCATGCTCTCAAATCAAAACGGCCCTTCACTTCATCATCATTGAAGGCAAGCTGAGCCAGAGTTGTTTTGCCGATACCTCCCATACCGACAATTGGAATTACGGAGACTTCATCATCACTACTTGGATCGTGCTTGAGTAACATGTCAACTATGGCCGCTTTATCTGTTTCCCTACCATAAACATCGGATTCAACCACCAGAGAAGTGGTGGGCAGAATCTGTGCTCGCTTTCTCTTTCTATCAGACCACCCTCCAGCAATCTCTCGTAAATCCAGGTCATTCTTTTGGGCTGAAATATCTTGTAATCTTGCAGTGATCTCCTCAATCTTGGAACGCATACTAGAATTAGACGTAGAAGCACTCGGAAAGAGAGAAGAGAGCATGCCTCGTACCTTACTAGTGCCTTGTTGGGGTTGAGCCATCATGCTGCTTCGCAAAGCTTCGGTGGCGAAGTCGTCCAAGATGTCCTCCACATCGTAAGCCCAAGTCTCTAAGCTCGTCCAGCCATATTTTGACCAGAGGGTTTGTCATCTGCTTCTCCTCTGTCATTGAGCACTACATAGATCTTTATCAATATATTCTTCCACCTTTTCAGCTCAGAATCAACTTGCTCTTTACGTGCATACTTCCAGAGTTCGGGGGAGGTGACCATGTCAACCAGCTTCTGGATGAAACCAGACAAAACAGCTTCTCCGACAATACCAGCCATGTTTGTGTTTGTAGGTAACAGGGGATGAAGGGGAAACTCTGCAACTCTGAAGAAAAGTTTGTAGGTAACAAGGGATCAAGGGCTCTGCAACTCTCAAAGGACAGATGTTGAAAAAGAAAAATATTTGTTTCTTGTTGGGCTGTATAAGGCATTGGATTCCACAGGGAGAGTATCGTGGAATGTGCAGCACGTTGAAGTTCTTTTATTAAAAATAAGTATTTGGTATCCTCAATACGGGGACCTGCATGAATATAAAAACTATATTTTTGGGAATATGTTAATAAGTGTTTATCAATGGCTTCTTTTGTGAGCTCATGTCAGGACTCTCAAAAGCTACAGAAAGACAGAAAGAAGGGCACGCAAGGGATTTTTGATAATTGTACGGTGAATTTAAAATTAATTTTTTAAAATACAGTACAATAACCTACACTACTTTTTATCACTTTTAAATATGTCTCTTGAAAATTCACTTTACATCATTTTTATATGAATGATACACATGTTCAAAAAAAAAAAAAAAATTGAATTTACATTAAAGGTATTTCTTTCACAATTTTTATATCAATAACACATGTTAAAAAAAAATTGAATTTACATTAAAAAAGTCTCTTCAAGAGACACCTTTTATAATTCTATAAAATCGAATTTATATTAAAAGTGTCTTTTAAATAGACATTTTTCATAGTTTTCATATCAATTTCATAATATAAAAAATTGAATTTATACTAAAAATGTCTTCTTAAGACACACTTTCTACAATTTCACAAAATTAAATATATATTAAAGGTGTCTCTTGAAGAGACATCTTCAACTATTCTTGTATCATTGATCCATTGAAATAATTGAATTTATACTAAAAGTGTGTTTTCAAATGACACATTTCACAATTCTATAAAATTAAATATATATTGAAAGGTTTCCCTTCACAAGACGCTTTTAGTAAAAATTTAATTTTTTTGATATGTGACTAATATAAAAATTATGGAAAATGTTTTTTCAAAAACACATTTAGTATAAATTCAATTTTGTGGAATTTTATAGATTCCTTCAATATAAATTCAATTTTTTTCATTGTGTGATTGATATGAAAATTATCAAAGATGTCTCTTTTAGAGATACCTTTAGTATTAATTTGATTTTATGGTATTATGAAAATGATATTTCTTTAGTATACATTCAATTTTTTTTAATGTGTATGACTAATAAAAAAATTATGGAAAAGTGTCTTTTGAATAGACACGTTTAACATAAATTCAATTTTATAGAATTATGAAAGATGTCTCTTCAAGAAATACACCTTTAGTGTAAATTCAATTTTTTTTAAACATTTATGGTTGATATGAAAAATATCGAAAATGTCTCTTCAAGAAATACCTTTTAAAATGGTAAAAAGTGTCGTAAATTTGAAATTATTTTTCAAAGTACCATATTTTAAGAATTATTTTGTAAAATAGCCGTAAAGTTAAAAAAGCCCAACACACAAGCATATATAAATATATATTGACTGCTTTCTACTACTTTTTTTTTTTTTTCATCATAATTTTACAAAATATGCTTACTTTAAGTTAAAAAATGACAAATAGCATAAAGGATTTTTCCAATGGCTAAAAATTTTGGAAAATACAATACGATTTGTGTCTATTCAAAGAAGCGTTTCAAGTAGATTCTTTTGTATAGAGAAATTTAATATTATTTATTTTTATATATATTAGTTTGAACTAGAATAAAATATATAATTTGAATTAGAATAAAAATTTATTATTAATTTGAATTAGAATAGAAAATAAAGTTTGAATTATATTCAAACCTAAATGTATTTGTATATAAATATCCATCATCACCGATAAGAATAATATATCATATTTTTCTTCATCTTCTTCTTTCTCTATAGTTTGAATCTAAAAACTAGCCCACAAGTTACATTCTTTTCCTTAAACTTTTTGAGAGCCAAAAATAACAATAATGTTAGTTTCTCTTTTCAATTAATTAACTAGAATAAACATATGGATGGAAAGCAAAGGTACATAGATGTGTAAGCTTCTTGAATTCCCCTTTCCCACACCACATCTCAATTGTGCAAAATCAAATCATCCACTTTTAATAATCCATATATATAATATAAGATTAATACATAAATGATCATATAAAATCCATATGTAATGATTATTTATATACACTCAAAATTTTGAACACTTTGAAAAGAATCCTAGGAAATTGAATAAGATAAGATGGGTATGTTTGGAATGTTGAAATTAGAAGTAAAAATGAAAAATTTATTCTATTTCTTGTTTATTACTATATTCAAATTATTTAATAAAAATAAAAAAAGAATAAAACAGTTATTATAACTATCATAATAACAATTTTACTTTAAACTAATAACATAACCATTAATTAATAACACTTAAGTGAGTATATTTCAAATATAAATTAAAAAAAAGGCCAAATTGGGAGGTTGGTGGATTTAATTATCCAATGGCCTAGATTTCACTAAACATATTTAATAATTCAGATGTGGAGTTCGATAGAAATTAATCCATTCCATACAACATTTTATATTTACAAAATATTTTTTAGCTTATGATGAATAATACAAAATGACAAAGAAGTATGTTTCAAAGTGTTTTTTTTTTTTTTCACAAGAATTGATTCATATCATAAATAAATTAGAAATCAATAATATTTAATTTTTATCTTATGCATAACTATAAATGTATTAATATTTTAAATTTTATTAAATAAAATATGTATAATATTTAAATGTGAATATATTGAAAATGAAAGAAAATTTAATTATTTAATTTTAAATAATCTTATAATTTTTAAAATATTATATTATTTTTATTTAATATTATAATTTTTGTTTTTTAGTAAAGAATATATTTCTTTTGTTTGCTATATAAAACAATTTAGTCAAATGTAGTTGAGTGGTCTCTCAACTTATTTTATGAGTTTGAGGTCAGAGTTCAAATAAGGATTTTGAATGAGGTAAACACATTAAACATTTAAATTAATCAAATGAAAATTATTTAATTGGCCTGGGAAGGGGGCAGCTGAGGGATGACATTGAACATTTGGACTGAGCCGATGGTTGGACCGACCAATCCGTTCATAAAATATCTCTTAAAGGTCATCGATCTTCTCCAATTTGCTCAAGTCCTAACCGGTCATAAAATATCTCCTAAAGGTCACCTTCTTCAAGTTAGCTGTGACTATGTGAAAGTTCCAACAAATATTCTTACTAAACAAACACTATATATTGGGTGGCTTTTCCCAATTCATAAGCACTGTTTATTGAGGCAAAAAAGTTAACTAGGCGGCTCGTTGACGTGAAAGGTTGAAGGCCATAGGAAGATTGAAAAAAAAAAAAACAAAAAAATTCTTTGAGGTGAAAGGCTAACTAATGCTTAGAATAGTGGAGGCCCATAAAGAGATTAAAAAATATGGCACACAAGTGTTGACTGCTATATTCTCATAAAATAACGTTTTGGTTTCCATTGAGAAATATTGCCAAATGAGATGAAATATTTTTTGAATTGTTTTAGTTAACATGTCTAGCTAATGACATAGTTATATACAATTTTTTTGAAAAATATATTATCTTTGTTTAATAGAGTCCGTATTTTGAAAAACATTTTTTCAAATTACTCAAACTGGATCGACAAGTTATTTTCCACGAGAATAGGATACCTTAACAAAAAATGGAGCATATCACAACTTGTTTCAAACACCAAATATATTAAATATGTTTGCTCAAGATTCAAATAAGGAATTAAAACAGTATTTTCATACAAGCTTCCCTACCTTCTTCGGTAAGTTGATTAGTTTAACTTCGGTTTTATTCTTAAAGAAAGTCTTATTGTTCACATGTTTTGATTTTTCCTCAAACAAACAAAGGTTAAGGGTAGTAGTTGTTTATTCACAAGAAGTTACTATCAGGTTTAATTTTTAAAAAGTCTTAGCATCCCTTAATTCTTTTCTCACACTTGTTCTAGCTCCTTTTTAATTGAATTTTAAGGTAACAAATGCTTATAACCAAGTAACTTATCAAGATTTGCTAAATTCTTAGCTATTAGCTTACCAACCAATAGGAAAATTTGGAGATAAATACAACATACCCTTAGTCATCTTTTAATTAGCTTAACAAGCTTATTAATAAACTAACCAATTTCTTTAATTTATTAACCAATTAATTCACTAATCATGACATTAATTTTTAATAAGGGATTAAGCAAAGTTAAATTAATCATTAACTAAATTCAGGTCATTATAATAATGTTGTTAGACAATGATGGTATAAAAGTCGAAATTTGGTTATTGTTTATTTACACCAAAAATTTTGAATAGGTTGAAGAGAAATCCTAGGAAATGAATGAGATAAAATGAACATGTTTCAAATGTTGAAGTTAAAAAGTAAAAATGAATAATATATTCATTTTATTTATTATTTATTTTTGAATTCAAATTATTTAATGTTAGAATATTATGTTTTGTTTTTGTTGTTGGTAATTTTGTTCATTTTTATTATAGCAAGGTAAATTAGTTTTTTTATAAGGTAGGATTCGACAGGAAGTTTTAAAATTGAACTAAAATGTCTTAACTAATTTTTTGAAAGTTGAGATTTTATTTTTTAAGAAAACTTCATTTCCGACCTTTTAGACTCTTAAGCCTATATATACCTTACGTAAATGTATTTTAGAATTGAATGTTCTCATTTAGAAAATACCATAACTTGTCCTACTATTCCTAAAAGCTCTCAAAGGTTCTTTGAACAAACTCTGGATTGTGAAGAGACTTGCTTCCCCTCAAAGGCTAAGACGAATCCATTAAAGCATTTGAGGTGTTGCATTGCAAATGTGAATCATTATATAGGTATTGGAGAGAAAGTCTTAAGGTAAGCAGTTAGGTAAAACTCTGTATCATGATCTTATAAAGTGGATTTTAGATCTGAGGTATTAAACCTTGTGATTTTTTATTTTTATGGTGAGTGTGAGGATTTTCCAAGTAAAAAGCCTCTTTTATCGTATGTATTGTCATTAATCATTTCTAATTTCTTATTGGGTTTAATTGTGTTAAAAAGTATTAAGTGATTCTTAAATGTTTAATTAGATTAAAATTTTCAATTATTATATCTCTGAAAGGTCATCTTCTCTAATTTGTTCAAGTCTCTCTAATTTAGAAACATCTTTCAACTGCCGAGTTGATCACTTCTCTAGAATAAAGAGAAACTCCAGACAAAAGGAGAAGATGCAAGTCAACTGTAACTATGTGAAAGTTCCAACAAATATTCTTGCCAAACAAACACTATATATTGGGTGGCTTTTCCCAATTCATAAGCACTGCTTATTGAGGTGAAAAAGTTAACTAATATTTTTATAGGCGGCCATGGGAAGATTTAAAAATGCTCGTTGACGTGAAAGGGTGAAGGCCATAGGAAGATTGAAAAAATAAAAAAATAAAAATCTTTGAGGTGAAAGGCTAACTAATGCTTAGAGTAGTGAAATATGGCCCACAAGTGTTGATTGCTATATTCTCATAAAATAACGTTTTGATTTCCATTGAGAAATATTGCCAAATGAGATGAAACATTTTTTGAATTGTTTTAGTTAACATGTCTAGCTAATGACATAGTTATATACATTTTTTTTTTAAATATATTATCTTTGTTTAATAGAGTCGTATTTTGAAGAACATTTTTTCAAATTACTCAAACTGGATCGACAAGTTATTTTCCACAAGAATAGGATACCTTAACCAAATCAGAGCATATCACAACTTGTTTCAAACACCAAGTATATTAAATATGTTTGCTCAAGATTCAAGTAAGGAATCAAAACAATATTTTCATGTAAGCTTTCCTACTTCTATAAGTTGATTAGTTGAACTTTGGTTTCTATAAGTTGACTAACTTCGGTTTCATTCTTAAAGAAAGTCTTATTGTTCACACGTTTCGAGTTTTTTTTTCTCAAACAAAGGTTAAGGTTAGTAGTTGTTTGTTCACAAGAAGTTACTATCAAGTGTTTAATTTTAAAATAATCTTAGCATTCCTTACTTAATTGTTTTCTCACACTTGTTCCAACTCCTTTTTAATTGAATTTTAAGGTGAGAAATGCTTATAAGCAAGCAATTGATCAAGATTTGCTAAATTCTTAGCTATTAGCTTACTAACTAGTAGGAAAATTTGCGGATAAATACAACATATTCTTAGTCATCCTTTAATTAGTTTAACAAGCTTATTAATAAACTAACCAATTTCTTTAATTTATTAACCAATTAATTCACTAATCATGATATTGATTTTCATTAAGGGATTAAGCAAAGTTAAATTAATCATTAACTAAATTCAGGTCATTATAATAATGTTGTTAGATAATGATTATATAAAAATCCATATTTGATCATTGATTATTTACAATAAAATTTTTGAATAGGTCGAAGAGAAATCCTAGGAAATGAATGAGATAAGATGAACATGTTTCAAATGTTGAAGTTAAAAAGTAAAAATGAACAATATATTCATTTATTTCTGAATTCAAGTTATTCAATGTTAGAATATTATGTTTTGTTTTTGTTGTTGACAATTTTATTCGTTTTTATTCTAGCAAGGTAAATTAGTTTTTTTTTTTTTTATAAGGTAGGATTCGATTGGAAGTTTCAAAATTGAGCTAAAATGTCTTAATTAATTTTTACAAAGTTGAGATTTTTTTTTTTTTTTTAAAGAAAACTTCATTTTTGACCTTCTAGACTCTTTAAGCCTATATATACCCTGCCTATATGTGTTTTAAGATTGGAAGTTCTCATTTAGAAAATACCCTAACTTGTCCTACTATTCCCAAAAGCTCTCAAAGGTTCTTTGAACAAATTCTGAGATGTGAAGAGACTTACATCCCCTTTAGAGGTTAAGGCAAATCCATTGAAGTATTTAAGGTACTGCGTTGCAAATGTAAGTCGTGATATAGGTACTAGAGAGAAAGTCTTAGGGTAAACAGTTAGGTAAAACTTTATATCATAATATCATAAAGTGGATTTTAGATTTGAAATCTTAAACCCTATGATTTTTTATTTTTATAGTGAGTGTGAGGATTTTCCATGTAAAAAGCCTCTTGTGTTGTGTGTATTGTCATTGATCATTCGTAATTTCCTATTGGGTTTAATTATGTTAAAAAGAATTAACTGATTCTCAAATGTTTAATTAGATTAAAAATTTCAATTATTATATTAAGATCTTTGAAATATAGTCATTCACCCCATTTGGGTATTACCCTATCGAGACATTGGTTTTTCATCTAATACAAATAACAATAAAAATAAAAATAAAAATTAATTATAATGATCCTAATAACCATTTCACTTTAAATTAATAATATAATTGTTAAAATGTTCCTAACAATAATTGAAAATATAGAAAGTACTTGCTAAGCATTTGCATTGTTCATAATAGTAATTTAATAGAAAGTAAATAAATAAAAACATTTATTTTTTCATATTTAAATTCCTTAAAAAAGAAATTATGCTCTCGAAAATAATTATAAATTATTTAAAAAAAAAAAATTCAAATGATTTTTCTTGAGACTTGCTTTTTAAACATTCCCAACAACTCCTAAAGCACACAAATATTGTTTGCTTCGTACTTATAAAATGCTTTGACCAGGTTTGGTTCCCGAAAAGTATTAGAAAAAGAAAAAAAATAGTAAGAAAAATAATTTTCTCATGACCATGTTTGATTTTATTATAAAAAAATACCGATAAAAGTTAAATATAATTAAAATGATTAATTTCTTTTATATTTTTAGATTATTTAATTAGAGTTAAATCCATACTATTTTGAGGTGGTGTACAAATTACTATATTGCAATAGTCTTGATAACTTGCAATTGTTTTTCGCCCAAACAAAATTGAGTGAGAACCCTTGCCCGCTACAATTTACAAAATCAATTCGGTGGGTCTACTTGTTATTGCAGGAGAAAAAGACTGAAAATACAGTCTGAATATTAAAAGCAGAACTCCAATGATGTTCAGTGTTTATGACCAAAACTGTTGGGAATATCTCTAGGACCCAGGAGTCTCCTTTCATGTATTCCAATCTCCGAGCAATGGCAACACTAGTAAGCCTTGTTGCAGTTTGAGCACCATGCCCATCAATTTAAAACTCACTTCCTCACCCCCCTAATAATAATTAAAATATTTATTATATATAGTAGAAAGAAGAAAGAGTCTAAAATTAAATTAATTTATATTTTAATAATAATTAATTAAATTAATTGAAAGATAAAATTCGGGATAAAAAACCAAATTATTTTTTAAAATCAAGATAAGATGGTAAACATAATTTACTT
The DNA here is from genome assembly GCA_037355405.1 of Vitis amurensis. NCBI lineage: Eukaryota > Viridiplantae > Streptophyta > Magnoliopsida > Vitales > Vitaceae > Vitis > Vitis amurensis. Next base: position 55,232 of record JBAPGN010002094.1, read on the forward strand.
TTATAAATATTATAATTATAAGTAATATATTAGTAATAATTATAATTATTTTTATGTATTGAATTTAGTATATAAAATCAATTAATTTTATAATACATGTATTTATTTTAATATTAAAATATATTATTAGTTTAAATATTATCAAAATAAATTTATTTATTTTCCATATCTGACATTAACCACACTAAACAGCCCTGAAATACAAATATTTTCCCGAGGATCCAGCAACAAATGTTTCAATTTTATAATTTGAGAGCATGAGTAAGATTGAGATGTCAAGGTTGACCAGGCTTCCAATCTCTTCCGAGAGCAATAACTCACCTGAAAATTGGTCTTCTACTCTGAATTCCTATATTTATCATTCAACAATTTTTATCACACTTAGCATCCATAATCATATTGAGATACAGTGAATATAAGAGAAACCCAGTCCCAGTCCCAACCCCAATCCCAATCCCAAAAACGATTATGACAGACCCATCAATGTAAATGCAGTAGTAGATTTGTGCAGGCAGAGTGGCTTGGACAAAATGAAAGAGAAGCACATAGCCAAATGGGCTCTCCCACAGTGTTGTCTGAGGAACTGTTCAATCTTTTTGAGCAATTTGATAAGACCCACCACTCCCCTTTAAGGAATTCCAATGACTAGGGAGCTGATGAGGCTCTTCTTTCCGGTACGAGGCTCTAGAGCTGAGGATACCAACACTACTAGATGCACCAAAAGCAACCTGCAGAAGCTGGTTTTGTGGCATTGAGTGGGAGAGAAGAAATAACACGGACTAGTTAGAGGACAATGGATGTAATTGTGTTCCATAAGCTAATAGCATTGACTAGGTCCACATGCTAAAGCTTCAAAAGCAATATATAAGTTTTTCCCAACCTTAGCACTGGAACTCCAAAAATGCAACAAGACCTATTGAGCACAATTATAGCAAGACCAAGTTGTAGACTAAACATGAATACCCTGAAATTTGGAAAAAACCTTCTTGTAAGCTAATGAACTATAAATGGACTCATCTTACTAAATGAAAACAAGTGTTTATGAGGATCCAATCAATAAAGGCAATATGTTCTTAACTGCTCTAAAGCATGACTACAGAAGAGTCCAAAGCAGATAGAAGATTCAGTGTATACGTGGATCCCAAAAGGAAATAGAAAAGGAAAAAGATAAAAAGATAACCATCAAAGGAAGAGAATGCATTGGACTGTCGTATTTCATCAAGGAAACTCATGACAAAAACCCCTTTGTTCTTACATGTTAAAGAAGCCTCTTTCCCTCAAGAATTTCTCTATTTTTTTTTTCTCCATCTATTCTAGACTAAAAGCTTAAAATCACTGCCATCCACATAGTGCTTCGGCTCTAAGCTACAACTCTTCTGTGACAACCTGATAACAACTCCTTATACAGTCCGAGGCGTCACCTTCAGCACCCAAGATTACCATTAATCTGCAGTCACCAAAAAATGCATCACCAACTGATCTACTGTTTCTTCTGCCTATTTTCTCATCTAATAGAAGCAATTTGGGAAGTGCCTTTCCTCTGTTCACCTAATTATCAGTAGCAATAACCCTATTTGAATGGGCTTTCCCCATGACAATTGACACCTTCCTTGACACCCTACTGTCTTATGCTTCCTTCAAAGAAAAGTTCCCTCCGGCTCCACTCTGCATCTCATGACAAATTTCATTGGGTATGGATAGGATTCAATTTAGGATCCTACCACTGTACAAAACATCCAGCCAAAATCTAAGCTTGTTCTTATCACCCCAATCATGTGTGTGTTGTAGGTTTACCAAATTTTTTGACAACCATTTCCAATGCCTTTCTGCAAACTCACCAAATGGCCTTTACCTCATCTTCCTCCCATTCTTCCTCCTTACCATCTTCCTCCACAATGGGCCCCACTGTAGGTCTCTATATCCATTTGCCTAATAAGGCCTTGTTTAATGACCCTAACCTTCTTGTACCCGAACCCCATTATGGTGAGAAAATCATCCCCGATTCTAAGTCTTAACTTATTCTGCATTCTTTGTCACGAGAAATCCATCCACAACCACCCTACAATTATTCCCAATCATTATCAAGCCCAGAGAAAATAACAGGAAGCCTTCAGGAAAACCTTTATTATCACATTCATTGATCATTTTTGTCTGGCCAAAGACGAACTCTGCAGCATAGAGGAAATGTCATGCACAAGATTGAGTCTAGACACCAAAATGGGTACAAATACAAAAACATCAAAATTAAAAACTTTTCTACATTGTAATACAATTACATTTACAACTTTAAATATCACCATGCAATTCTTGCTGTGCTAGGATATTTGTTAAGCACATCATGCATGCACCAACAATGATATGGTCAAAAAGGGGAAGATTATATGTCAAAGAAGAAATTGCTTCATGTTTATTAAGTGTGATATACATTTTGTTTTAAAAACTTCCAAACACATCCTTCGTTCTCCTTAAGAGCAATTTTTGTGAAAGACTTAAAATTAAAAATAGTGAGACTTTGTTTGGATCATGGAAAGTTTGAGGGGAAGAAAGGAGGAGAAAGTGGAACGAATTTTGCAGCCTGGTTTGGCTCTTATTGTATATTGCCTATATATGTAGAGTGCGCCCTCTGTTTTTGGCGTTTTCTTAATTCAACTTGCCTTTGCCTATTAAAAAAAAAGTGGAATGAAAGTAAAGACAAAGAGAGACTTTGTTATTCTCCCATGCACTATCTAAATGAAAGCATATTTCTCCTGCGACTGATTGAGTTAGATCATTGATGAGATCATGCATCACATATCCGGATGAATATCGACTTGAATGTTGAAAAAACGACCTGGAGAACAGATCATCCAAGTATTTAGAACCCAAGTCTTCTAGCCTGGCATTCCCCTTTGTTTGTTGCAAAAAGCCTTCTGCCATCCATAAGAGGACTAAGTCATCCTTTTTAAATTCATAGTCCTTTGGAAACATGGAGCAATAAGTAAAACACCGCTTCAAATGAGAAGGGAGATGATGATAGCTTAACATGAGAGCGGGAAGAATGTGGCTTTTATCTTCTGGTAAATCCCATATCTTACTTGTTAATATATTTTCCCATGCGTCGCGGTTTAGTTGGTTGCGCAACATGCCGCCCAGTGCCTTGGCTGCCAAAGGCAAGCCTTTGCACCTTTTCACTATTTCCTTACCAACTTCTTTCAAGTGTGGATGGGCATCAAGGTTTATTGTCCTCAACGCTTTCTGAGTGAATAAAGACAAACAATCATTGTATGATAACTCTCGTAGGGGATAAGCTGGACAAGTTCCAGTAACTGCTACGACACCTTCATTACGGGTTGTAACGATGAGTTTACTACCGAGTGCCCCAGCTCTCATTGGCATGCACAAAGTATCCCATTCATGACAATTCTCATTCCAAACATCGTCTAACACAAGAAGAAACTTCTTCCCAGAAAAATTCTCCTTCAAATTGACCTGAAGCAAATTGAGATCATTGACATCACGAGTACCCGTATCAACAGATTGTAGAATGGTCTTGGTTATTCTCGAAACGTCAAAGTCATCAGAAACATATACCCATTCTCTCAAATCAAAATGGCCCTTCACTTTATCGTCATTGAAGGCAAGCTGAGCCAGAGTTGTTTTGTCGATACCTCCCATACCGACAATTGGGATTACAGAGACTTCTCATCACTACTTGGATCATCCTTGAGCAACATGTCAACTATGGCCGCTTTATCTGTTTCTCTACCATTAACACGGGATTCAACCACCAGAGACCTGGTAGGCAGTGTCTGTGCTTGCTTTCTCTTTCTATCAGACCACTCTACGACAATCTCTCGTGAATCCAAGTCATTCTTCTGGGTTGAAATATCTTGTAATCTTACAGTGATCTCCTCGATCTTAGAGCCCATACTAAAATTAGACGTAGAAGCACTCGGAATGAGAGAAGAGAAAATGCCTCGTACCTTACTAGTGCCCTGTTGGGGTTGAGCCATGATCAAGCTGCTTCGCAAAGCTTCGGTGGCGAAGTCGTCCAAGATGTCCTCCACATCGTAAGCCAAGTCTCTGGCCTCGTCTAGCCACATTTTTTTGAGGCCTCACGTCCCTGTGATCCACGTAGTTGCCAAATGGACGCACGCCCTCAATCAAGATTGAGTTCTAGTTCAGTTGTCCCTGCAAAAGGTGTCCGGACAGGGTGTCCGGACACACCCTCCGATGGTTTTGTCAGCCATGGATAGAGAGATTAATCAGTTGGCACAGTTGGCCTTTTTCTGGGTATCGCAAGCTTACCTTCCTCCATGTGTGAAGGTTCTTATATATAGTGATAGAAGCTCTGCCTCCCTCTTAAATGGTGGGGAGACTTTTTGGCTTGTCATGATGCCTCTAGGTGGTGGCAGGGCTATCATCACCCTTAGGGCGGCTGACAGAGATCATGGGAGGCGCCGCGGCTGTCAGAGATCGTGGGAGGTGACTTGCCATCATTCTTGTCATTTCACTCTGCAGGTGGTGGAAACGTGGGCCGTGGCAGGCTGTTGGAATGACGTAACAAGACTTGCTTACTTTAGTCAACCATCCGGACAAACATATCCGGATAGGATATGTCGGTCATCCGGATGTGATATGACGGTCGTCCGGATGTGATGTTTTGCGAGTGCCGTGTGCCACTCTCTGAGGAAGTCCGGATAGGGGAAGCGCGCCACGTGTCCCTTGGGGGAGTCTGGATGGAATTACTCCGGACAGCGAGGCGTGCCACGTGTCATCAGGGGGAGGGGTCCCTACAAGTTTGTCATCTGCTTCCCCTCTGCGTCATGGACCTCTGCATGGATCTTTATCAATATTTTCTTCCACTTGTTCAGCTCAGAATCCACTTTGTCTTTCCGTGCATACTTCCACAGCCTCGGGGAGGTGACCATGTCAACCAGCTTCTGGATGAAACCAAACAGAACTGCTTCTCCAACAAACCCAGCCATATTTTTGGTTTGCAGGGTAACAAGGGATTGAGGGAACTCTATGCAAATCTGAAGAATAGATTGTGGGTAACAAGGATTAAGGGAACTCTCTGCAACTTCATAAGAAAAATATATTTAGTATTTGTTAGTTAGGTTGAATATGGCGTAGGATTCCCGTCTTGGTCCACACGGACTGCACTCCATGGGCCGGCAGGTAAGGAGAAAATATTATATTTTTTCTCGTTGGTGCTGATGAATTCATAAAAAATAAAATAAAATAAAATAAAACTCTTCATCTGTCAAAGATACCCAAAGAAACTCCAAACAATAGAAAGTATAGGAAGTGCTCTTACTAATGAAGGAAAAAAATAATAATGGGAGGTTGAATATATAGTTTTTAGATTTTTTTAATGCTTAGTACAAAATAAATATAGGTGGTATGACGGTGTTTTTAGTGATTCCGTTGGTATTTTTTTAAAGCATTTTAAAAAAAATCAATTATTAAGAGTTTACTTGATAACGAGTTTAAGAAGAATTTTATAATATTTAAAAAAATTTATTTTTTAAATATTAAAAAACTAAAAACATTTTCTTAAATCACTATTAAATATAATCTTAAAATATGTTTGATAGTAATTTTTCAAAGTATTTTTAATCTTTCGGATGCTTGAAAGATAAAAATTTGAATTGTAAAAAATATTAGAAACACTTTTTAAAATCACTATCAAACAAACTCTTTAATATATTTACCAAAAATATTATAAATAATTTTTCAATACTACATTGATTTTTCATATTTTTAAATTTTCTAAATTTTATTAAACATTTTTTTTAAAAAAAAAAAAAAAAACTTTTTGGGGTAATAACGCTTTGTATAATCACTGCTAAATAGACTTTTGATATAGAGTTTTGTCCCATAAATAAACTACAAAAGCTTTGATGAGACCAAAGTAGAAGTGTTGGTCTTATAAGATTTTATAAGCTTAACTTCTCATTACGGGGAATACTTCCAAATCACCCGAGTTGGAAGAGGCCGAACTAGAAGACACATCTGCTGCGGTTGAATTTTGAATGTGATGCCTAAGGACAGCATACATAAGTTTTAAAATCCATAATCAAAGAATAATGATCCTATCAAACCAGAGCTGTCACTGGGCGGTATGACCAGAAGCTGTTGGAATATCTATGGGACACATGATTCCTCTTTCTTGCATTCCAACCTTCAAGAAAAGGCAACAGCAGCATATCTACAAAAATCAACATGTAGGCTTGTTGGAGTTTGAGCACCATGCCCATCAGTTTATGAACAACACCCCCACCCCCCACCACAAAAAAGAAAGTAATAATAAAAATAAATAAATTTGATATTAAGATATGTACAAAAGAAATCAAATTTAAAGAATATAGAGATATTAAGGAAAAAAAAATAGACGATAGCAACTGATTGGCTTCCAAGAAAAATCCCTACGTGATCCAACCCTATTAGAACAGGATAATGAATGATAATTGGGGTCGGAGTGAAAAAAATTGAATGAATCCGAATCAGGGATGGAATCTCATTCCTCACCTTGATTATTAAATACAATATTTAATATATAATTTAGATTTATAACATTAAAAATATAATAAATATTATTAGATATATTAGTTTATATATAATTTTAGATTTAACAAGTTAAAAAAATTAAATGTGAATTCTAACTTTTTCACATTAAAAACTTCAATGATTCATTAATTTTCCATTATTATTATTATAATTCCTTATTTAATAGATTATGTCATATTTTGATTTAATTGAAATAAAAATTTATCTAATTATAAAATTAATTTAATAAGAATCAAAATTATTGAAAACTCCTTCAACAAAGACTTTATTAAATTCAAACAGATTAAAATGTATAAATTAGGCTGAAAGAATGGCTCACGAATTATCATTATTATTTTCTCAAAGTATTTATAATGGATAGTGTCATATTTGAATCTAATTGAATCATACTTTATCCTATTGTTAAGAGAAGTATATCAATCAATATTATTGAAATAAAAACTTCTATTAATTTTAAAGATAGTGTAACCATTTGAACATAGATTAACTTTCTTAAATCTGTTTTTTTTTTAAGAAATAAACAATTGAAAAAAATTAATTTCATCTTAAATATTCTATGACTATTAAATAAGTTAAAATTTCTAATATTAAAAATTTTACAAATATTAATATTAGTCCAATTAAAATATTAAATAAATAAAATAAATATTTTCAAATGTTGTCTTTTCATAAATAAGTTATTTTCGTCCATTGAAAATGGTAAGGTAGAAAAAAATAAAAACTTCACTAATAATATATTAAATTAATTATTCTCTTAATCTTAATGTATTAATGGGATTGTTGGGGTTTTTGCTTCCATGTTGTGATTGAAAAATATGTTAGATTTTCCTAAAGGGTACAAAAATCTGGGTCATAATCTTCCATTGGAATAATGCTAGGCTTTCCTAAATGGGTCCAAAAATTTGGCTCATAATGTTATGAGATTTCATTCATATAGTTTTTTTTTTTATTGTCATTAACAATTATAATTATGACATTACTCAAGTAAAGTGAATATATATAGTCTTGGTGGTTAGGTTCCTAAGTCTCCAATCTCTTTTCAGACATAACCCATTTGATTTTCGGATTCTCAAACCATCAATGGTTGGAGGTATGTTTCGATTTTCATTTATTTCCCATTAGATATATGTTATTAAAATTTTAAGCATGTTTAGATTAGTTTTAGCACTAACAATATAAATTTTAATCTAAACCTGGTTCATCTACTAAGACCTGTGTCACTATCTAGTACCCTTTCCTTTTTTTTCCATAATCACTTCTTCATAGAGACATCAATGAAAATCTTATGATAAATTAAAAGGAAAATGCATTTGTGATAGAATTATACTAGTATAAAGTATCAAAGAGATGAACTCAAGAATAGATAAATCTACCCAACTTACCTTAAAAGGGAAAAAAAAAAGAAAAAAAAGAAAGAAAAAACATTATCCTTTATTCATATCCACAAATGAATGGATGGCATGTAAAATTAGGAAATTTAGGGTTTTAATTGTTTTGTATGAGAAGAAACTTAAAAGGTAAACATATTGTGTAAGGCACTAATATTTTATTTTTTTAAGCTTAAGCTTCTCTCAAGATTAAACAAGGATTTAATACAATGTTAAACAATAAATTTTCTTAAAAGTTTAAACTATTAAATAATAAACGATTAATTTCATAAAGGGTTATGCTGTTAATTAGGTATGTCAAGCTCATTTGGATTTTAGCCTAAAACATGAACTTATGAAGCGAATTTCAAATTCATTAAAGAATGGGAAAAAAAAAACACCTAGATAATTTTGGGATCAAGAATGTACAAACAATGTGAATAGGAAATTTTAGAGTAGATGGGTATTAGGGTTTTTTTTTTTTCTTTTTCTTCCTACATATTGAGAATAAATTTCCACTAAACAAGACAAGATAGTTTGTGTTGTTTAGTTCAACATGACATTATATTCAAATACGGTAGAATATAAGAAGGATGTACTGAATTTGATGCTCACATGAAACTTGGGTAGACAGCAACAACACAAACACAAACTTGGCGGAAAACAACAAATTAGTTTAAAAAGTGATGATCAATTGTGAATATGCTTATCAGATATTCAATAACCTGAGTTGTTCAAGGGATTAGTGCTTCCATTAATTTCTTTTCAACAACCCATAAAGTGAACTTCAGTTTCAACTTCTCATCACTTGATTTAATCCATTCTCCACCTGCCCTCAAGCAGGGGATTTGGACAATATTGGGCCAGTACTTTTTCAAATCTCTATGGTTGGGAATGGAGATTCCCCATTCAACTTTGAAATTTATTGTTCCACCATGAAAATGCAGCTGTGAGATTTAAATGAAGATCAAGATTGGTTCCATTTATTTTATGAATACCCATTATTACAGAAGCTCCATTCCATCATCCTTCAAATTAGCATCTGTGTTGTACAACCCTGAAATACAAATATTTATTTTTGATGGGTAAAGAAGAGATGCATTAAAAGCGGAAAAAAAAAAAAAAAACCAAAATACATGAGATGTATACATGACTGCCCCAAGGATTCAACAAATGTTTCAATTTTATAATTTGAGAGCATTAATAAGATTGAGATGTCTAGATTGACCAGGCTTTACAATCCCTTGAGAGGGTAATAACTCGCTTCACAATTGCTCTTCTACTCTGAAGAAATGTTTTTCAAATGTTCTTGAAATTCTTGTTCTTGTTGCACCATTTCTTCCTAATTATTTGAAGCTGCCATTAAAAACACAGTAAAAGCACTCCAATCTACATAATGCTATTAAAGGCATTGACAAAGAAATATTCTTATTGTGAATCATGATCAATCATTTCATTACATGCACTCTTTTAAGTTTCTACTTTCCATCCAGGAATAAAAAAAAGTATAAGAAAATTAATTAAAGACATGAGGGAACATGAGTTACGAGTGCATTATAATATGGACCCGTCACCATGAATGTGGTACAGTAGAACAGAATTGCCATAGGCAATTGAGATTTGGTGGTGATGGTCTGGTTTTAGGGGCAGTGAGGTGTTTATATGAAGATCATAAGTTGGAATATAAGGGGGTTGGGATCTAGGACAAAGAGGAGGGTGGTTAAGGATTTTCTGCGGCTTCAGAATCCGGATGTAGTGATGTTTCAGGAAACAAAAAGAGAGGAGTGTGACAGAAGGTTTGTAGGTAGTGTCTGGTCGGTCAGGAATAAGGAGTGGGCTATTCTTCCGGCATGCGGGGCTTCAGGAGGGATTCTGATCATTTGGGACTCAAAAAAAATGAGAGGTGAGGAGGTGGTAATTGGATCCTTTTCCGTCTCAGTCAAGTTCTTGTTGGATGGAAGCGGACCATTGTGGTTGTCTGCAGTCTATGGTCCAAACAATCCATCAATTAGGAAGGAGTTTTGGGTGGAGTTGTCAGACCTTTTTGGTCTTACTTATCCCTCATGGTGCGTTGGAGGTGACTTCAATGTGATTAGGAGAAGATCAGAAAAAATGGGGGGATCCAGAGTCACTTCCAGCATGAGGGATTTTGATGGTTTTATAAGAGAAAGCGAATTGCATGATCCCCCATTAAGGAATGCCTCTTTTACTTGGTCAAACATGCAGGAGTCACCGGTGTGCAAGAGATTGGATCGGTTTCTCTATTCAAATGAGTGGGAGCTTTCTTTCCCTCAAAGCCTTCAAGAAGTTCTTCCTAGATGGACATCAGATCACTGGCCGATTGTCTTGGATACTAATCCGTTCAAGTGGGGACCGACACCTTTTAGGTTTGAGAATATGTGGTTGCAACATCATAATTTCAAAGAGAGCTTTAGCAGTTGGTGGAGAGAGTTTGAAGGAAATGGTTGGGAAGGTCACAAGTTCATGAGGAAGTTACAATTCGTTAAGGCAAAATTGAAAGATTGGAATAAGAATACTTTCGGAATGCTTAAGGAAAGGAAAAAATCCATTTCGGATGAAATAGCTAACATTGATGCCATTGAACAAGAAGGGGCTCTCTCTTCTGATCTTGCAGCTCAAAGAGCTATAAGAAAAGGGGAGTTAGAGGAGCTAATTTTAAGGGAAGAAATTCATTGGAAACAAAAAGCTAAGATAAAATGGGTTAAGGAAGGGGATTGTAACTCAAAGTTGTTTCATAAAGTGGCTAATGGGAGACGTAACAAGAACTTCATCAAAATCTTGGAGAATGAAAGAGGTGCGGTGTTGGACAGTTCCGAGAGCATCACAGAGGAGATATTACTATATTTCAAAAAGCTCTACTCGAGTCCTCCTAGTGAGTCATGGAGAGTAGAAGGTATTGATTGGTCCCCTATTTCAGAAGAGAGTGCATCTAGGTTGGATTCCCCTTTTGTCGAAGCAGAGATCTTTAATGCCATCTTTCAGTTAGATAGGGATAAGGCGACGGGGCCTGATGGTTTCACTATAGCAGTATTTCAGGACTGTTGGGATGTGATCAAGGAAGACTTAGTGAGGGTGTTTGCAGAGTTTCACAACAGTGGGATTATTAATCAAAACACTAATGCTTCCTTCATAGTCCTTTTGCCTAAAAAGAGGCAGTCAAAGAAGATTTCGGATTTTAGACCTATCAGTCTGATCACTTGTCTATATAAGATAATAGCAAAAGTATTGTCAGGGCGTCTAAGAGGAGTTCTACAAGAGACCATCCACTCCACTCAAGGCGCCTTTGTACAAGGGAGACAAATTCTGGATGCAGTTCTTATAGCCAATGAGATTGTGGATGAGAAAAAACGATCAGGGGAGGAGGGAGTTGTGTTCAAGATAGACTTTGAAAAGGCTTATGACCATGTGAAATGGGATTTCTTAGATCACGTGATGGAGAAGAAGGGTTTTAGTCCTAGATGGAGGAAATGGATGAGAGGTTGTCTGTCATCGGTTTCTTATGCTATTCTAGTGAATGGTAATGCTAAAGGATGGGTCAAGGCAGCTAGAGGTTTAAGACAAGGCGACCCGTTATCCCCTTTCCTATTCACTATTGTTGCAGATGTGTTGAGTAGAATGCTGTTGAAAGCTGAGGAAAGAAATTTGCTAGAGGGCTTCAGGGTAGGTAGAAATAGATGTAGGGTGTCCCATCTGCAATTCGCAGATGATACTATCCTATTTGCTAGCCCTAGAGAGGAAGAATTGCAAACTCTTAAGAGTTTATTGTTAGTGTTTGGACAAATCTCTGGTCTTAAGGTCAATCTTGACAAGAGTAATCTTTTTGGCATCAACCTTGATCAGAATCATCTTTCTAGGTTAGCGTTGCTGCCTGACTGCAAGGCTTCAGATTGGCCTATTCTTTATCTGGGTCTTCCTTTGGGAGGGAACCCAACTGCTTGTGGATTTTGGGATCCAGTGATTGAGAGAATCTCTAGGAGATTAGACGGATGGCAAAAGGCTTACTTATCTTTTGGTGGTAGGATAACTCTCCTACACTCTTGCCTTTCCCATATCCCAAGCTACTTCCTTTCTTTGTTTAAGATTCCAGCTTCAGTGGCTGCAAAAATAGAGAGGTTACAAAGGGACTTTCTATGGTCAGGGGTAGGGGAAGGTAAAAGAGATCATCTTGTTAGGTGGGAAGCAGTATGCAAGCCGAGGATTTTAGGAGGTTTGGGGATTGGGAAGATTCCTTTAAGGAATCGAGCTCTTCTAGGGAAATGGTTGTGGAGGTTCCCTAGGGAGAGTACATCTCTTTGGCATCAAGTCATTCTTAGCTTATACGGGACACACTCAAATGGTTGGGATGCCAATACTATAGTCAGATGGTCACACCGCTGTCCTTGGAAAGCCATAGCACAAGGCTTTCAGGATTTTTCCAAGTATACTCGGTTTATCGTAGGAGATGGGGAAAGAATTCGCTTTTGGGAAGATTTGTGGTGGGGGGACCAAACTTTAAAAGACCAATATCCAAGACTATTTCGAGTAGTAATGGATAAAAATTTTCCAATATCTTCAATCATTGGTTCGTCTCGCCCTTTCTCATGGAACTTTAATTTCCGTCGTAATCTAACCGATTCTGAGATAGAAGATCTAGAGCGCCTCATGCACTCTCTAGATGGTTTGAACTTATCCACTTCCGCTTCAGACGCGAGATCATGGTCCTTATGTTCTTCAGGTTTGTTCACAGTCAAATCTTTCTTTACAGCCCTGGCCCAAATGCCTGATTCATCTCCATTTTTCCCCACTAAGTTTGTTTGGAAATCTCAAGTCCCTTTCAAAGTTAAGGCCTTTATCTGGCTTGTGGCACATAAGAAGGTGAATACCAATGACTTGCTACAATTGAGGAGACCCCACAAAGCTATTAGCCCTGACATATGTAAGTTGTGTATGGAACAAGGAGAATCAGCAGATCATCTCTTCCTTCATTGTTCAGTTACGTTGGGGTTGTGGCACAGACTTTTTCAGCTAGCCAAGATGGATTGGGTTCCTCCGAAAAGCATTTTAGACATGATGTTCATCAATTACAAAGGATTTGGCAAGTCCAAGAGAGGGGTAATTCTATGGCAAAACGCGAGTATAGCGTTAATTTGGGTTGTGTGGCGTGAAAGAAACGCTAGGATATTTGAGGACAAGGCTAGGAATGCAGGGAATCTTTGGGATTCCATTCATTTCCTTGCGTCCCTTTGGGCGTTTTGTTCAGTGGGTTTTAAGGGCACCCCCCTTAACGTACTACAACTTGATTGGCTATCAGTGTGTTGTTCAAATAGTTCCAATGGGACGGTCTAGTGATTTGTTGTTTTTTCTTGTTGTATAGTTTTCTTTTGGAGGGAGGATTTCTCATCCTCCTTTTGTACCTCTTTTTTATCAATATATTCTCGTGTGGTTTCCTATCAAAAAAAAAAAAAAATGAATGTGGTACAGTAGTAGATTTTGCAGATGTATCTGTAAGCAGAGTGGAGTGTACAATAAGGCTTGGACAAAATGAAAGAGAAGCACATAGCCAAGTGGGCTCTCCCATGGTGCTGTCTGAGGTACTAGGAAATCTTTTTGAGCTATTTTATAAGACCCACAACTCCCCTTTAAGGTATTGCAACGACTAGGGAGTTGATAGGGCTCTTCTCCTGGTATGAGGCTTTGGAGCTGAGGGGCCCAACAATAATAGATCCACCAAAATCAACCTGCAGATGCGGGTTTTGTGGCATGGAGTGGGAGAGAAGAAATATTACGAAGTAGTTTGAAGCCAATAAGATGCAAATGTGTCCAACAAGCTTATAGCATTGACCAGATCGACATGCTGAAGATTCAAAACCAACCAAGAAAATGTTAGTATAAAATAGTGAACATCTTTGATTCAAATGAATATATATATTATCAAATATTTTCTAAGTTCATATGTGATTGTAATTAGATTCCTTGTAGAATAATAAAATTAGTAGGAAATCTTTATAAATATTCTAAGTCATAGGGGAAAAAGTTATAAGAGAAATAGATGGACTTGTAAGGACTGCATGTGGTAAATAAAGATGTGAAGAAGAGAGGGACATTCGAAGGAGTAAGAGGGTTCACTAGGGTGTAGATGTGAGGAAGGGTGAGAGACACTTGGTGGAGCAAAAAGGCTCATGATTTGGGGTAGAGATAAAGAGAGTGGGGAAAAATGGGATGTTTCGGGACCCGATAATTGTATTTGTATTTATCCTTTGTAATATTCTCTATAGTATAACAGAATTTTATCTCTCATCCATGAAAGTAGACATGGTTGGCTGAATCACGTTAAAACCTCATGTATCTTTATGTGTTGTTTGTTTTATTTTTACGTTCTTCCATTAATATATTTACATTAGAGCTTCTGCATGTACAACATATATATAAATAACCTTTATAGTTTGTCCCTACCTTACCATTCAAACTCTAAAATGTAACAAGACTTATTAAGCTTCTAGGAGGGGCAAGACCATGTTGTAGCCCCCCTGCAGAATGCTTCTAAACACGAATAAACTAACATTTAGAAAAAAAAAAAAATTCCTGTAAATTGACAGAACTAACTTATGAGAACAAGTGCTTATAAGTATCCAATGAAGAAAGACAATATCTTCTTAAATGCTCAAATGTATGACCATAGGAGGGGGTGAAGTAGATAAAGGAGGAGTGTATATGTGGATCCCAAAAGGTGGCAGAAGGAAAAAGATAAAAAGATAAACCCCTTTGGTCTTACATGTCAAAGAAGCCTCTTTCCCTTGGGAATTTCTTCTATTTCTTTTCCTCCATGGATTCTAAACTAAAAGATTAAAAGAATTGACATCCATATAGTACTTTGGCTTTAAGCCACAAAATTTCCATGCCAAGACAACTCCATTATAGTCTGACAGAGGAATTTCCTTTGTTCCAATCATCTGTGATAAAAGAGTCTATCTACTGCATGGTACTTTCTTCTAAGGAAACTTCCCCTAGCTTGAGCCTTCACCTCAAGAAACATTTCCCTGCATCTAGTAGTCACTCATTTGGGGTCCTATTGCTATGCAGAACACCCAACCAAATTCTAAACTTGCTCTCATCACCCCAACTACATGTTTCTTGTGTTTATCATGGTTTTGACAAAAATCTCCTATGCCTTTCGGCACATTCAACAAATAACTTCCACCTCATCTTCCTCCCATAGTTCTGTTAGGGCTTAAGCCTACATAAGATTGATATATGTTATTAGCCCACAATCTAAGCTTACAATGGATCTTCAAAGCCATTTGCCTAAAAAGGCCTGGTTGAATTACCCTAACCATCTCATACCCAAACCCACTATATTCTCTTGTGAGCAAATCATTCCTGATCCTACTAAATTATATTTGTTCCCAACCTTCCCTACAGGAAATCACTCCCCATTCACTCTGCAATTACGCATAACTTTGTTGTATTTTCCCACATGAGCATTCCAGAGAAAAAGATAAGGTTGCATTAAATTTAATGGGAAGTCTTCAGGCAAGCCTATATTATGAAATTCTCAGCCAACCAAAGCAAAACTCTTCAGCATAGAGGAAATCCCATGTGCAAGGTTAATAAGTACACAAACGGCAAAATGGCTCATTAACCAAAAATCAATGTTTACAACGTCAAACATACTAATGTAATTTTTGTTTTTTAATGCAATTGTCATACTGTGTTGGGATACTTTTTAAGCACAACAGGCAGGAGCCAATGACAGACTATCAATGATATTGTCAAAGGGGCCCAATTTGTGTTAACTGCCACTTAGCTCTAGTGTTCAAAACTTCCAAGCAATTTTGTGAATGGTAGAAATTAAAAACAGTAAAGGCGGCTTTTATGCAATTAAAATATGTAACTAGGCACTGCTTATTATTGTGTAAATAAAAAGAGTAACTGCTCTAGAGAAACTCAATAAAAAAGATATCTCACTAGACTTTGCGATGCACACCAACATTTGTTTTGGGGCAAATGAATTCATAAATTGTGCTTGAACTATATAAAGGTGATGTCACCCAAATATCTTTCATCCCAGAAAATTGTACATAAAATATATGCATATTGTAGATATGATTTGGAAAGTAGGACAGGATCATGGAACAGAGGAAAAAAGAGCAATATAAGGAACAAAGCTCAAGAGAACACCAATACATAATTGAGATCAAAATTCACCTCCAATGAGATCATCAATGAAAAATCTAGGGAGAAACTAAAAAATAATTAATTAAGTTGGCCATACAAATATTGTGTTAGAAGGGATGGCACATATTAACTTTCAGATATGCTTAAGGAGAGCTGTGTATTTGTGATTAGGTAGGCATACCTGGCTGAAAAAAGAAGGGAATATTGGTCTCTGCTTCTATGGTTGAGCAGGGAAAGTAGAATCCAATTCCAACTCATATAGTCCAACAAGTGATGTAGCTGAATATAGGGTATGTGCACAGTCTTGGATCTATATTTTTGTTTCTCCTTCAGGCACCTTGTTTAAGAATTTCAAGCATTGAGGATCTTGCAGGCAGCCCTGCTTTTGGCAGAAGGACCAGAGCTTAGGGCAATTTGAGATGAATGGCACTGTAAGAGAAGTGATGTTTTGGAGACCTAGGGAAGAAAGATTGTAGAAATAGAAATTAATCATCTGAAAAGGAAACCAATATGGAAATTGACCACCAGTATTGAGGCCTACTCAATTGAATTTATACATACATATAAAGGTGTGTAAGCAACTTTTTTTAGTATTTCCCTATCTTAGCAATGGAACTCCAAAATACAACAAGAGTACTTATGGGGCTTCTCAGAGGTGTAAGACCATGTTGTAGCTCCCCTGCAGAATGCGTCTAAACTTGAATACCCTAAAAATTTGAAAAAAAAAATGTTCATGAGCATCCAATAAATAACGTAGTATCTTCTTAACTGCTCAAAAGCATGACTATAGAAGGGTCTGAAGCAGACAAAGGATTCAAAGTATATATGTGGATCCCAAAAGGAAACAAAAAAGGAAAAAAACAAAAAAGATAATTATCAAGGGAAGAGAATGCATTGGAAAACACATATCATCAAGGAAACTCGTGATAAAAGCCATTTGTTCTTACATGTTAAAGAAACCTCATTCCCTTGAGAATTTCTTCTCTCTTTTTTCTCCATCCATTCTAGACTAAATGCTTAGAAAACCTGTCATCCACATTGTCCTTTGGTGCTAAGCCACAACTCTTCTGTGACAACCTGATAACAACTTCTGTATGGTTTGAGGTCACCCACAACACCCAAAAAGGTCCATTAACCCTGCAGTCACCAAAAAATGCACTACCAACTCATATGCTGTTTTGCAGCAAATTTGGTCATATAACAAAAGCAATTTGGGAGGATTTTTCATCTGTTCACCTGATTATCAGTAACATCCCCATGGAAAGTGATAACTTCCTTGCACCCTACTGTCCGATACCTCCTTCAAAGAAAATTTGCTTCTGGCTTCAGTCTGCATCTCATGACAAATTTGAATGAGTCTGAATAGGCTTCAATTTAGGATGCTATCACTGTGCAAAAAATCCAGCCAAAATCTAAGCTTGCTCTTATCACCCCAATCATATGTGTTGTAGGTTTATTAAAGTTTTTGACAACCATTTTCAATGGCTTTCCACAAAATCACCAAATAACCTTCACCTCATTTTCCTCTCATCCTTCCTCAACAATCTGGCCCCCATTGCAGATCTCTGAAGACAGTTGCCTAATAAGCCTTGTTGAATGGCCCCAACCTTGTCGTACCCAAACCCATTATCTTATATGGTGAGAAAATCATCCTGATTCTTAACTTATTCCCCATTCTTTGCCATGGGAAATCCCTCCTTAACCACTCTGCAATTATTCTTGATCATATCCAAGCCCAATGAAGAAGTTAAGGTTGAATTGATTTAAGATGAAGCCTCTCACTATCTGACCAAAGGGGAACTCTGTAGCATAGAGGAAATTGTCATACACAGGACTAAATACAGATACCAAAATGGCTACTAAACAAAAAATCAAAATTAAAAACTTTAAACATTGTAACACAATTACATTGACAACTTTAAAGATTGTCATGCAATTCTTACTATGCTAGGATATTTCTTAAGCACATCATGCATGCACCAACCATAATATGGTAAAAAAAGGGGCAGTTTACAGCTCAATGAATAAATTGCTTCATGTTTAATAAGTGTGATATACGTTCTGTTCTAAAAACTTCCAAGCACATCCTTCTATTCCCTTCAGAGCAATTTTGTGATAGTTCTAAAATTAAAAACAATGAGACTCTATTTGGATCATGGAATGTTTGAGAGAAAGTACAAGGGAAAAGAATAGAGGGAAAATTGAAGGAAACTAGAAATGACGAAAAAAACTTGATATTAAAGTTAATAAAACTTCCAATCATCTTAAAACATATTTTCATCCTCTATATAAAGAATGAAGAATTTATATAAAATTTTAAATAAATTTGATTATATTTGATTTTGCTTTATACTTTCCACAGTAACTGCATTCCAAATCCACCTCTACTCAAATCATCAATGAAATTCTAGCGATCATTTAAAATGCAATTTCTTGGGCCATACAAACACAATGAAATAAAACATGAAGCGTATCAACCTCCAGAGCAGAGAACTATTAGATTTACTTGAAAAGACAGAAAAAAACATCATCTACAGTTCACATCATTAACCTACCACCCTTTGAATAGGCTGAGCTTTGGTTGGAAAATTTTTAAATTCATTTCCTTTGTTGTTCTTTTCCTCCTACATGCAGAGAGAGAGGAAATTTCCATCAATATATAACTGAAATTGTTTTTGAACCAATGATATTAGACGTTGTGTATTTGTGAGTAGGCAGGCAGACCTGCATGAAAAAATGGAAGGAAGAAATGTATCTTCTTCTCTTTTTGTGCACAGAAAACAGAATTTAGTTCCAACTCATATATCCAATGAAGTAGCTGAACAGGGGATCCGTGCAGTTTTGAATCAATCTTCTTCTTTCTCCTTTGGACGCCTTGTTAACAATAGGAAATTTCCTTTGAAAAAATGACCTGAGCTTGGGACATTTGAGATGAACAGCACTGCAAGAGAAGTGAGGTTCTGGTAAGTGGTAACCAGGGAAGCTAGGGACTATAAATTATAGAAACAGAAATTCGTCATCTGAAAAGGCAATGAATATGGAAATTGACCACCAACACCACGACCCAATGGAAGCCTCACTGAGCTAGAAGGCAATGCAAGAGAATTTCAATGGTATCAAAGGTAAAAATTTATGTTTCACCTTTTCAAGTATCAAGGTAGAAACTTGTATCAAGTCCATAAGAGTTGTCTTTTGTGAATGAGATGTCATCTGCTTCCAGTTTTGTGATATAAAAATAAAATTCAAAAGAAATGTGTTCATACATGAAAAGCTATCCCTAAACTGGGATATGCACTATTTTGGGTATAAAAATAAAATTTTTTTAAAAAAAAAGTGTTCATAGAAGAAAAGCTATCCCTAAGTTGGGATGTGCACTATTTTGGGTTAATCCTCACTTCGACCATCAAAGGGCAAAGCCCTGAATTTATAGATCAAGAAGTGTGGCTACTAACAGCCCTTCCTTCGGCAAAAGGCACCTAAGCTTAAGCATTCAATGATTGTCATTTTCTCAAAATAGCATATGCATTCAGTGAATAACTAAGAAACATATTTAAGGCTTTGTGTGTTACCATGTACTTGAAAATGGTAAATTCTATAAAGAAACTATAAGAACAAAAAGTGTCTGACCAGAGTGAGATATGAAACTACATTTCTTGGCCAAAGAAAGGGTCCAAAGCACTGCAAAAAATGATAGATCTGCCAAGGCTCTTTACTCTTGAAAAATTATGTGTATGTGTGGAAAGGAAGATAAGAGCAATATATATATATATATATGAAAAGAAATATCTAGCCACAACTGTAATAAAAACCTACTTCATGGCCACTGAACCATTAGTGAAAAATCCCATCATAAATTAAGAAGGGATTGCAGTGCTGGTAGAAGAATACTTGAAACAAAAATTAAGCATATCCAAAAAAAATAAAAATTAAAAACCAATCATCTGGCTATTGGGATCAAGATTCGAGAACATACCAAAAAGGACAAAATTATGATTAAGAAACCTCAGATTTCATCTGCATTGCTTTTGACTCCCTACATGTAACCAAGAAATTTCTAAAATTATCTAACAGTAAATGGTATTGGGAATTATGCATTGTGTATGGACAGGCAAATCTAATAATTGATATAAGGAGGGGACTGCGGTCTTTGATTTCTTTCTTTCTGTTTGCTTTTTCTTCTCTCTTTCTGAGTGGGAAAAATAGAATTCAAATAAAACTGCATTGATAATATGAATGGTCATACCTGATTAAAAGTAAGGATGGGATACGGTTGAATGAATTTTCCTTCTAAGTTTGAGCAGAGAGAAATGACCTTCAATCTCAAGTTATCACAGTTAATCTCCATGCAGGGGAGATGGACAATGCTGGGCCAACACTCCCCTTTCTCCTTTATGCACCTTTGTTTTAGAACAAGACAGCCTGTGATAAGCCTTCTAAATACTGCTGGCAGCCCTAATAACTGGAGGTTAAGGGACCAACCAATATATGGACACCTTTCTTGAGATACCGTAATTCATATACAAAGTCAACCAGAAGGTTTTATTGCTAACTCCTATCTTCTTAAGATCAAACTGAAACCAAAACAAAACTGTTATAGCCTTAATGTAAAATACCTTAAAGTTAGCATACATAAACCAACAATGAACTTCTATTAATTTTGATATACTGTGCTAGTTTCAAAGATCTAAAGAAGTAACATATAATTCCTGAAAAAAGCAAAATATTTGAGGCTTTGTGTGTAATTGTGTAATTGTGTAATTAAAAAGAGTGAATGCATTGTCTTGCTTTAAAACAATTCGTAAGTATATATGTGAAGTCGGGTCAATCATGCTAAGCCACAAGAATAGTTGTGTCTGTGTCAAAACAGAGGATAAAAACAGCCTGACTAACAAAATTTAAGAGAAGATGCCAAGACATAACTGCAGTCAGAATCCACCTCTTGGTGAAACAACTTAAAAAGCAACTGAATTGATGAATTGAAGCTGATCAACTTGCACAAAAAGATAAAAGGAAAAAAAGAAAAATTCATCTATTGGAGCAATCAAGAACATACCAGCATGAGAATAGGCTGCAGCTATGATAAGGAAAATTTTCATTTGATCTTCATCATTTACCCCCTTCCTACATCTTCAGAGAAATTTTCTATTAGTATCTGAAAGTGAAAATGGTATTGGGCCACTGAAATTGAAAGTCAGGTGTCGTGAATGGGTAGATGTACCTATTTGTTGGCTTTTACTGCTTGGCTAGTGACTGCAATCACCTATTCATCGAGGGAATGGAACATTTCTGTCAAGCAGGACCCATCTGAATGTACAATGGAAATTGGAGGTCAAATTAGCAGAAAAGAAAAATGAGAACTTGTGAGAACTTTGGAAACATTATTAATGAAAATGTAATATTTCAAGATAGTTTTTACACAGTTTCACTTTATGATTACAATGGAAGAGGTTGAATGAGTGATATTTAGATGCAAATACAGGGAGAGCAACAATGAAGGGATCTGTTGAAATACTTCTTCCAACCATTAAATGGAATGACTAGTGAACATTAGAATTTAGGAATATTTACACCCTGTATCGATTTGGAAAGCAATGCATGACACTTCATTCTTTAATTCAGCACTAATTTGAATCCTCTACGACCATGGCTAGCTTAAGCTTCATCATGTATAGGTTTCCTTCATTCATCTTTTCCATAGCACGTCTAATATTTGAATAGAAAATTGCATCTAGGTATCCATATCTAAGTCCATTAAATATAAACGCTTGCGGGAAAAAAAAAAAAAAGAAACTAAATTTACTATGTTTCAAGTAAATCCAAAACAATAGTCCTAGAAAATCAAAACAAAAAAATTTGAAGGAGAAAGAAAAGAAAAAGAAAAGAATGTGAAGGGGAATTTGGTAAGTCAATGTGAAGATGGAGTTGGAAGCTGAATAGCGGTTTTTATGGTTCCGAGGATCTTATACACAATTAAACCTATCCCTAAACAGAAGTAAAGTAAAGAAAGGATAGGAAAATGGTAGTGATTTTGTACCTGTAAGAGACTGGGGGTTGAATGCGTTTCTTTTCCACAACCCACAAACTGCATTTCACTTTCAACTTTTATACTTCAATGGATATATTCGTGATTTATTTCAATGTATGGAATGTGAGCAATGTTGGGCCAATATTCTCCTTTCTCCTTTGAGTACCTTTCTTCTAGTATAGGACAACCCCAGATTTTAAGTTTTTCAAGTGTTGCTGGCATCGACCCTAAGGATCGGAGGTTAGGGCAACATTTCACATCTAGGGATCGAAGAGAGATGAGATTTTGGAGAGACAGGTAGGCTAGGGATTCCATTGCAGTGATAGTGAGGGAGGTGAGAGATATGGGAAGAAGACACTCTTCATCCGGAAAGGAAACCATATCTGGAAACACATACTGAATAGTCAATGACGAAAGAGAGGTGAGGGTGTGGAACGCCGATATGGGCTTTTTCAGATTCTCACACCAAGAAATCTCAAGTGATATCAGA
>JBAPGN010002095.1:0-12442 GCA_037355405.1 Vitis amurensis
ATAGAAAAACACTAAAGAAAAAATCTTTAAAATGTATAAAAATTTAATTACCTTTAAAAGTTAATTTTATCTTCTTGACCATTGATACCATGTAAGAGCAATAAATAAATATGCACTTACACTTCCAATAGCTTCTTTGATAATGATTTGCTTACTATTTGAAGTTACAAAAATAAAATATCATCAATATAACATACTACAAATTTAATTTTCTTTTTTTTTTATACTAAAAATTGCATCTATCTACAATCAATTCCCAAGTCATAATATCATCAATATAACATACTACAAATTTAAAATATTTTTTTTACTAAAAATTGCACATATCCACAATCACTTCCCAAGTCATATTTTTAATAATAAAGTATAAATTTTCAACTCAATGTTCAACTCCACTAAATTAAATTAATATTTTAAGTATGAACATGTATGTTCATGCATATAGTAGGTTTTAAGTAATTCATATAATTTATAAATATTAAATTTAAATACTAAAATTTTAATTTATAAATACTAAAAGTTATCAGTAATAAAAAAAACTTTTGCAATTTTAAAATATAAAGAAATACACCATAAAATACCTAAAAATACTATAAATTTATTATAAAAAAATAACACTTTATCTCAAAAAATAAATAAATTCAGAAACTATTTTTATGCAAAAGTTTAACATGTTTTTTAATTTTTAAAAATGATTTTTTTATATATATTTTAAATGATAACAAATCATTTTCAATAACAATTTCCAAACATTAACTCTAATTGATCTATCATGGTTGCTAAGTTTTGAAATAATAAGCAAATACCTTTCTGCTACAACCCATAAAGTTGTATCACAAGACAAAAATTAATGGCCTATAAGCACAACAATATTTAATTATGTAAATAAAAAAGCTCCTTATATTACTTATTATGATCCATGCAATCTTGTTGTTAAAGCTTTTATGAAATATAATAGTCATCATTTAAATTTTATGAAAATTTTAAATGCTAAATCTTTATATTAATTAATAAATATTGCTAATGTTTTTTTTCCTTCTAAAATGTCGATAGTTTGTTAGTTCATTTTAAATTAAATTTTAATTTTTTAATTGGATTTAGAATTTTATTTTTTTTAAGTTTTTAATTGTGTTTAAACTCTTTTAATATATTTATTTATTGTGTTAAATTAGTAATAATAATTATAGTAAAAAATTTATATTGTACTATATTGTTATAAATCTATCATATAAATTACAAAAATTTAATTGAAGTACTAAATTTTTAATTTATAAATATTAAAAGTTATAAGTAATAAAAAATAGTATATTTTCAAAGTTATATTTTATATTTCAAATTGACCCATAATTAATTGAATTATTACTCTCTTAATAAAATGAATATAATAATAAATTAACCACAAAAAATAATGACTACTTCTATTGAATTGAATTTCTATTCCTAAAAGTTATTGATGGATGGAGTTTTTTTTGTTTCTAGTCAAAATAAAATCATTGTCTTTTCTTTTTTTGAAGCCAAAACAAAGTTAAAATAATTTATTTACCCTTTATTTTTAAAATTAATTTACAGATAAATGAATGATTGAATGAATAAATATAATAATAATAATAAATAAAAAAAACTAGCCACAATTATTATTATCATTTACTATAATGTTATGTGATATTGTAACAGCAAAGCATATTGGGTCTGATGGTAGGAGGTTATATGCCTCTTGTTTTGAGATCCCAAGTTCAAGGGATTCTTGATAAATGTATTGCTATCAGGGAAAATAATTTTTAAAATACCGTAGATTGGAAAATAATTCCAATTCTACGACACTTTTGAACACGTAGGATAACACGTAGGATGAGAAGTGAAAATCCATTCCCCCTCATTCCATTTCCCTTCCAGCCCATTTTTCTTCTCTGCATCAAAACTCCTCTGCCCAAAAACCCATTATCCTGCACGCTGATCATGGGATGGAGATCCTTGCCTCAATACCAATAGGAAGGAAGTGAAGTGCAGATATGAGAAACCATTGCCCTCGGTGTTTTCTATAAATTTTGTGGTTATATTTGGTAGTGTGGTTGTGTTTGGTCACCAAGAAAGTGTGGGAAAGTTGAAAAATAAATAAATTTCCCGATATTTCCTACCAGTCCAGCCCGCGCACAGGATACAAAATCTGTCCAATTTTTTTTTATAAAAAAAAACATAAGATGCTATTTGGTAATCTAATCATTATTTGCGGGGAAATGTTATGTTTTTCAGCCTGGCTCAAAAATCGTGGATTTAGGGTTTGTGAAATTTAAATCCAATGGCACAAAAGCAAAAAGACCCCTAGAACAGATCCAGAAAGCATAGAGAGAAAAAAAAAGCATTTTTTTTTTGTTTTCCTCGAGGGTTTTGCATGGATTTTCTCAAAAATCAAAGGAGGATGAATTTTCCCAGAAAGCGAATGGGGAATGGATTTTCTTGGGAATCAAACGGGGGTTGCAAAAAAATAAAAAATCATAACCTGATTAGATTAGTACCTGCAAGAATTGAAATTCAAATTTAAATTCAAATTCAAATCCAAGGAGATTCTTCACTGGGCAAAATGGATATACTATCTTTTTATTTGTTAAAATAAAAAATAAAAAATACTATCTTTTTATTTGTTAAAATTAAAAATAAATAGGAAATATTTTTATTTGTTTCATTGCTTTCAGCTGTTGCAAGAAGGTATGTTGATCTTTAGTAGGCAATCCACATACATCAGTTGAAGGAGTAATGTAATGCCCAAGTTTTCTTTTTAAAGGGTAATTTAGGAAATTCTTAATAATGATATTAAATTAATTAATTAATTAATTTAATAAAATGGAAGAGGGTTGAAAAGGTAATTTTACGAATAATACCCTAGGTATAAATATAAAATTCTCTTTTTCCTGTTCTTTTTTTAATCGTATTCTTGTTCGCAGAGAGTTTCCAGAGAACGTGAAGTTGAGGTCAGATTTCAAGGTTTGAAGAACAAACCTCTATAGGTAAGTTTCTAACCCCTAGATTATTATTTTAGATTCATTAGTTAATTTCAAGCACATTAGATATATTTTTATGGAAGACCCCAAATCTAGATTAGGGTTAGATTATTTTTTTTAATTCGTTTTAATATCAAATAGTGAAAATTTAAGATTTTGATTTATTATTGGAATTGGGGAGATCTTAAGTTTTTTTATTAGAAAAAAAAAAATTCTTGTGAAGATTTCGATTTAGATTAGGGTTAGTTTATTATTATTATTATTTTTTTATTTCGTTTTAATATCAAAATAATGAAAATTTAAGATTTTGATTTATTGTTGGAAATTGGAAATTCTTAAGCTTTTAGAAAAAAAAAAAAAAATTAGAGGACGCGTGTGCACACTTGGAGAATGGAAATATATATATATATATATATATATATATATATGGGGTGTGGGTGTGTGTACGGATGGATGGAGGGATGGATGGTGTTTGGTAGTTAATGTATATATATGTATATATATTATTATATTGACAATAATGGATAAAGTTTATGTTGAAAAAAAAAAAAAAAAGAATAGAAGTTTTAAATAAAAGAAAGTAAAGTTTTTTTTTGGTATTATAATTATACTAATGATGAGTATAAGTTAATAAATAACATAGAAATTAATTAGTGAAATAAATTATAGTTTAATTAAATTAAGTTGTGTCCAAAAAAAATATATATATATTATGAATAGATTAAATTGTCGTTCATAATTAAAAATATTAATTTGAATACCTAAAATTTTAGGATTGACAAACCTGTAATTTTAGATAAATAGTAATGGTTATTTCTCTTATATTTATTAGCTGAAGAGTAGATTTTCGGGATTATTTTTCTCCCAAAGTTTTTGAAGGGAACTTCTTTTGAGGTAAGGGAAGTTATGCAATACTTTATAAAATTAAATATTATATGTTATTTTGAATTGTGGAAAAGAAAATGATATTTTGTTACCATGCATGGATCAAACTGTTTTGCACTAAATATTATGTTGGAATATTTTGTTTTATTTATGACACAAAATATGGAGATATTATGTTGTGTAAATTTGAATACTCGAACAAAACATCACTCTGGTTTATTTGGCCTTGTCAACAGGATATAATAAGTTGACTATTCGGCCCCTGGCAACGGGATATAATAGTTGACCTTTACATTTCATGGTGGGAATGTAATTGATTTGGACCCCAGCCTCTAGGGGTTTGGTTAGAGGTTACTAGTACTAGTAGTGTTTGGTATCCGTCCACCAGGAACAATTTTTAGGCTAGCCACCCATTTGAAAAGTCCCACCTAATTGGGCAATTTAATATTTGATAACCAGAGTAATGAAAATTGAATGGATTTGATTGAATCTTATGTGAAAGTGTTTGAAATTTGATATGAAAATGGTTGGTTGAATTTTGAATATATTGGTATTTTTGAAAACTCTGATATTTGATGAGAAAAAAAAAATGATATCTCCTATTTGAAATGAAAATATTTGATCCATGAACTGCATTAAATTCCTTATTGGGCTGTGAGCTCATTCCCATTTGTTGACTACTTTTCAAGGTTACCCTTAGTTCGGGTGAGGAGTGATGACTAGGGCTGAGGAATGGTCATCAATTAGGATTTTGACTTAGGATTTTATGTTGGATTTTGTTTAACTATTAGTTGTGTTCATTTGGATCTTTTGGTATTTGGAAGTTATTTGGATATTGATCCTTCAAATTTTATGTTAGATCAGAGTTGAGTTTTGGAGATTTTGAAATTTGTTCTAGTACTTGAATTGTTTAAGTTTGAAAATATTTGGACAATGGATTTTGGATAGTGGACGTTTTAGTTTTGAAATTGAATTTTGAGGATTTTAGATTTTGTTATGCTACTCTGAACAGATATTTGGTAATTGGTAACTTCCGATTACAAGATAATTGTTTGGGTCAGGTTACACTGTAAGCCTTCGGGTTTGAAGTGTGAAATGACCGTCACGCCCTTGGAGTGGGTCTTGGGGCGTGACAGAGTGGTATCAGAGCACTAGGTTTTGATCTTGATGGGAATTTGAAATTGTTTAGATTGGGGATAGATGAGTGACGCATTTGTTTAAGTTTTAGTTTCATTTAGTATAAATTCCAATTCTTTCCTTGTTTGGAAAATTTTCTAATTGGTTCTTTAGTGACTAATTTAGTTATGCTTTATTATTTTAGGACATCATGCCACCAAGAAGAACAGCTTCTTCACAAAACAATCAGGCTAATGACGATGTACCTCCAGTTGAGGGTTTGCCTCCCGTAAGTGCCGAAGGGATCTATAGGTATCTTGGGACACTAGCTGGTTTAGTTGAACGCCAAGCTCGAGCTGTTAGGACTAATGTTCAGGGACAGTCTTCATTTTATAGGGGTAGCTCTTTTGATGACTTCAAGAATTGGGTCCTCCTTACTTTTCTGGTGCTAACAGATCCCACAGAGGCAGAGGCTTGGATCCTTAAGATGGAGAAATTCTTTGGTGTCATAGATTGCTCTGAGGAGCAAAAAGCCTCTTATGCAGCTTTTATGTTAGATAAAGAGGCAGATCATTGGTGGCGTATGACTAGGAGACTTTTGGAGGATCAGGGACCCATAACATGGAGACAATTTAGGGAGGCTTTCTACAAGAAGTATTTCCCTGATAGTGTTAGGCAGCAGAAGGTGGGAGAGTTTATTCGTTTGGAACAGGGGGATATGACTGTGGCTCAGTATGAGGCCAAATTTACAGAGTTATCACGTTTTTCCCCCACAGTTGATTGCTACAGAGGAGGAAAAGACATTAAGTTTCAAGGATGGATTTGAAGCCTTATTTGAAGACAAGATATCTATTATGAAGCTTGGTGTCTATTCAGAGGTTGTTGACAGAGCCCCTTATAGCAGAGAAAGATAATGAAGAGCTTCATCAGTATAGGGGAACAGCAAAGGAACGCGAAATAGGAGTGATGGTGCTCATGGTAATCAAACACAGCGAAGGTCTACATCAGGAAGAAATCGAATAAAGGGAAGACAACGCAGAATTTAGATGGGGCTTTGTCCTACTTGTGGTAAGAAGCATGGGGGTAGGCCATGCCTATACGAGAGACTGGAGCTTTGGCTTTGGTTGTGGGAAACAAGGAAACACAAAAATTTGATCAGAGATTGTCCAGAAAGAATAGGGAATGTTCATCACTAGGGCCAAGCCTTTTGGGAGGAAATATTTAAGTGAGGATAACGCGCAAACGCCCAAAGCCCAAAGGACGTGGTGTTTGGGTTCTGTACTTAGTCGAGATGCTCAGGGCGCGACTTCTGATGTGGGTGACAGGTAACTTCATCCGATTCCACACCGCTTACTTTGCTATGAGTCTTGATTGATCCTTGGATCAATCACACTCTTTTGTTTTCAGTATTCTTTTGGCTGGTTTTGTTTGGGTTTGCCTGTTTTTGCTAGCATCTGGACTTTGAATTTGGATTGGTTGCTACTCTGTGGGAGATTCTGTTTGTGTGCAGGTAAGAATGCTTAGAAATTGTAATGTGATGATTGGTTATAGTGGAAATGGCCAGTTGTACTTAGTACTCTTGAACCTTCAAGGATTTTGATGTGATTTTTGGGGATGGAATTGGTTAGCTTCCTACCATGCCTCTGTTGACTGTTTTGAGAAAGGGTGACGTTTAGTATTCCTGGTCAGCTAAGTTTAGCTTTGGAAGGGAAGCATGGGGAACAGACCACTGCGTATGATCTCAGCCTTGCGAGCTAAGTAGCTTGCTCAAGAAGGGGTTTGCCAAGGTATTTTTTGGCTAGTGTGATGAGTAATGAAAGTGATTTGAAGTTGGAAGACATACCCATAGTAAGGGAGTATCCTGATGTCTTTCCAGAGGATTTGCCTGGCTTGCCACCAGAGAGAGAGGTGGAGTTCACCATCGATCTGGTACCAGGAACAGGTCCTATGTCTAAGGCCCTATACAGGATGGCACCTGTGGAGCTTAGGGAGTTGAAATTTCAGCTTCAGGAGTTATTAGACAAGGGTTTTATCGGCCTAGTGTTTCACCTTGGGGAGCTCTTGTTCTATTTTTAAAAAAGAAGGATGGCCCAATGAGACTTTACATTGACTATAGGGAGTTGAATAAGGTGACAGTGAGGAACAAGTATCCC
Organism: Vitis amurensis; assembly: GCA_037355405.1. Lineage (NCBI taxonomy): Eukaryota > Viridiplantae > Streptophyta > Magnoliopsida > Vitales > Vitaceae > Vitis > Vitis amurensis. The sequence continues at coordinate 7,151 of JBAPGN010002095.1, forward strand.
CTTCCTCGGATTGATGATTTGTTTAATCAGCTACAAGGTGCTTGTGTGTTCTCTAAGATAGATCTTCGATCAGGTTATCACCAGTTGAGGGTTAGAGGGGAAGATGTACCCAAGATTGCTTTTCGAACTAGGTATGGGCACTATGAGTTTCTTGTTATGCCTTTTGGTTTGACTGATGCACCTGCTGCTTTTATGGACTTGATGAATAGGGTATTCAAACCTATTTAGATCAGTTTGTGGTGGTTTTTATAGATGACATCTTGGTATACTCAAGAAGTAGAGAGGAAGCATGAGGTCATTTGAAGTATTGTATTACAGACCCCTCAGAGATAAGCAGTTGTATGCTAACTGAAGAAGTGTGAGTTTTGGTTAGACGAATTTCTTTCCTTGGGCATGTGGTAAGCAATGATGGCATCTCAGTTGACCATGACAAGGTTAGATGCTGTTAGCTAATTGGAGAAGACCTAGTACTGTGACTGAGATTCGAAGTTTCTTGGGACTTGCTAGTTACTATAAGGGCGGTTTATAGAAGGGTTCTTGATTACTACCCAAAAAGTGCTATTTTACACCTTTAATTCATTACTGTTTTAAGCACTTTTGTGTAGTAGTTCTCCATCTTTAGTCCAAATTTGCATGTTAAGGACCTAGCATGCCTTCTAATCATATATTGTGGCTAGTTTTAGTGTTTTGACAGCTTTTTGGATCATTAAAACAAGCCAAGCAAAGGAGAGAAGCAAAGAGAAGCAAGAGGAAAAGTTCTCTAAGATTGCCCTACCTTTAACTAAGTTGACACAAGAAGGGAGTTAAGTTGAGTGGTCTGATGATTGTGAATGTAGCTTCCAAGAGTTGAAGAATAGATTAGTGTCAGCTCCTATTTTGACTATCCCTTCAGGTTCAGGAGGATTTGTGGTGTATAGTGATGCCTCTCATCAGGGTTTAGGTTGTGTTCTTATGCAGCATGGGAGAGTTGTAGCTTATGCTTCTAAACAGTTGAAGCCTTATGAAAGAAATTACCCTACTCATGATTTGGAGTTAGCTGCTGTGGTTTTTGCACTTAAGATTTGGAGACATTTTCTTTTTGGTGAAACTTGTGAGATATTCACAGATCATAAAGAGTTGGAGTATTTATTTTTCCCAAAAAGCGCGTGTTGAAAACGATCGAGACACGAGATAGACCTGGATGAAGGAACTACTTAAGGACTATGATTGTATTATTCAGTAAGTCATCCTGGAAGGCGATGGTTTGTAGCCTGATGCTGTGAGTGGAATGTAAGATTGGTTTTTCTCCTAGCAGCTATTAAGAGAGGCTGCTGAAAGCAGTTCAATTGAAAGAGTTTGAGGAGCTTTACAATTTGTCAACTTTCGCAGTATAGGGCTTAGGAGCACTTGTAAGCAAGATTTCAGAGTACCAACCTAGGACTTAGTTGGGAGGAATTAACGTGACTCCTACGCAAAGATATGTTCCAAATTAGTGACAGAGTTTATGGAGGAAGTTAGGTAAGGGGCAAGTAAGCTGATTTTTGTTTTGTAGTGATGAGATCTTGAGATTTGGGAGCTTTAGACTTTGTGATCCCAGCATGAATGAAGACTTAAGGATCGGAGCTATAATTAGAGGAAGTCATTGTCTCCAAGTCTGCATCCACACCCCAGCGAGGACAAAGATATCAAGGGATGTTGAAGGCCAAACTATTGGTGGTCAGGTATGGAAGCGTGATATTGACAATGCAACATTATTGTGCGCTCAGTGTTTTAGTGTGTCCCACAGGTGAAGGCTGAGCATCTCAGCGACCAGTTAGGGTTTTTGGCAGCCACTTGTGTATTCTAGTGGAAGTGGGAAGGCAGTATTACCATGGATTTTGTGATAGGAATTGCGCAAGAACCTTTAGGGGTAATATGCTATGTCTCGCGCGTATCTTGATTGATAGGCAGTTTGGCGGTTAGACAAAGTCTGCTCGCACTTTCTTGTGCCTTGAAAGCTCAACTTGTTTTGAGTCGTCTTAGAGCTTCTCTTTTTTAAGTGTGAAGAGATTGTGAGGAAATGCATGAGGTTACCCCACCGAGTTGTCTGTATATATGGGTGTCTTGGAGACAAAGTGCAGCTCGTTGCCCACTTCCTAGATTTGGCATAGTCTAATAATAGAACTAAAACAGAAAAAGCTTTGGCACTTAAGCTTGAGTTTTTAGTCTGTTTTCCCCCCCGCCAGCGATCACCATACTGATGCGACGAGCCAACTCAGGAAAGGCGTAATATCCCAGGTTTTTGAAGGCTTGATTTGGCAGCGGCAGCTTGTAATGTTTTGGGACTTGCGAGAGGTGTATTGGGGATGGGGATCATTTTAAAAAAACCGTGAGGGTTAGCACACGATTAGTAGGGAGTTTGGCGGCCTATAACAATGGATGTTTTTCAAAAGTAAAAAAAGCTGTGGGACTGTGTGCAACACGCTTTTGAGGCAATGAGTATGGTCAGGCAATGTCGATCCTCGCTAGTCCTGTTGGAACTGATGTTCGGAGAAAGGAAACTTTTGGGGGCCAGTGACTTAAGTGCATTGCACTTGTTTGACAAAGTTTCTTCTTCGTCTTCTTTGATTAAGAAAGAATTAAAAGCAGCTCAAGAAGTAATGACGCATAAGAGTTATGTCTGAATACATGCGTAGGCCGAGATTATGGAACGTTTGGAAGTTGTGGGTGAATCCATTCGTTGTTCTTGAAAGTTTCAAACAAAACCTACTGAAGTCTGTGATTGAATTATGGGGAGAAAAGGAAACTTAGTCCGTCTTAGTCCTCAGTTTTGTCGGGGTCCGTTTGAAATACTTATCAGAAAGAGTAGGAGGCGGCCAACTTTGGGCATATAAGTAGCTTGCCCAAGCTTGTCTAAGGTTCATTAATGTTGTTTCATGTTTTCGACTCTAAGGAAGTATATTTATGATCCCTCTCATGTTTGTGGAATTGGGAGCCTATTTCAAATTTTTTGAGGGACTTGAACCCTATGAAGAGGTCCGTACGCCTCGGCGTTCAAGCTTGTGGATCGCTGATCGGGCATAAGGTACTACTGTGAATTGGATAAGATGTACTTGACGGACATGCTGTTGTCAAGTTATGGTCAAGGTCCAGTGGAGCAAATCATAGTATCCCGAGAGGCCGACGAATCAGGACACAGACAAGGACGTCAGTGATTATGCTGTCGGACATTGCGCGGTACTGGGAGGGTAGAAGAGAAGATCGAGAGAAAAACATCGCCTCTCAAATTATTTAGATTCGCAGTGTATCGTAAGTTCTGTAGAGGACTAAACTTATTATTGAGAAGAGAGGAGGATGTAACGCCCATATGCCTGTATTTCTCCTTTTTTTAAAGGCGCTAATTTAGAGAAATTACTTAATAATGGATATTCAAATTATTAATTTAATTTAATATAAATGGAAGAGAGAGTTGAAAAGTATTTCGAATAATCCGCAGGTATAAATAGAAAATTCTCTTTTTTTTTTTTTTCTCTCCCCATTCTCCTTTTTTTTCCCTGTCTCATTTTCCTTTCTTTTCATTTCCTGTTCCCTTCTTGATAGCCTTCTTTATCTTCCTTCGGCTTCGTTCTTGGGCGATTTTTTTTGTGAATCGTACTTCCTCCCGCCTGGTTCGCTCAGAGAACGTTTCCGCCCAGAGAAACCCGGGCTGAAGGTTGAGGTCAGATTTTTTTCAACAGGTTCTGACGAACAGAAACCGCTGCTCATATAGGGCTACATCGTTTCTAACGATATTCCGTCTTCCTCTAAAGATTATTATTTTAGATTCATTAGTCTATTTCAAAGCATATTAGTATAATATTATTTTTTTTTTTTGGAAAGACACGTCCCGCCAAAGATCTAAATTAGGTTAGATTATTTTTTTTTTTTAATTTTTTAATTCGTTTCTAAGAAAAAAATATTAAATAGTGAAAATTTAAGATTTCTTGAATTTATTAATTGGGAATTTTGGGGGCGAGGTCCCCCCACCCCCGCCCCCCCCCCCCCCACCGCCCCCCCCCGCCCCCCCCCCTTTTCCCCCCCCCCCCCACGGCCCCCCCCCCCCCCCCTCCCCCTTCCCCCCACCCCCCTCTAAGGTTTTTTATTTAATTAGAAAAAAACGGTAAAAAAGAAATTCTCTGTGAGATTTCATTTCTAATTAGCGTTAGTTTATTTTATTTTATTATTCATTATTATTTCATTAAATATCGAAAATAGTGGAAAATTTAAGATTTTGATTGTATTGTTGGAATTGGAAATTCTTCAAGCTTTTATAAAAAAAAAAAAAAATACTGGGATAGACGCAACTGCATTACTGTGTCATAAGTGTGGAAGTTTGGAAGATGGCCTGTAATTAAGATAAAATATAGAAAAAAATAAAAAAATAATTTAGAGGGACCGCCGGTGCACGTATAGATACGGACGCTTCTCGGCGCTGTCACACTTGGAGAATGGAAATTTATATATTATAATATATATAGGGTGTGGGTTGGGGTGTGTGTACGGAATGGATGGGTGTTCTTGGTAGTTAATGTATATATTATGTAATATATTTATTATATTGAAAATGGATAAAGTTTTATGTTTTGAAAAAAAAAAAAAAAAAGAGAATAGTAAGTTTTAAATAAAGAAAGTAAGGTTTTTTTTTTTTGGTATATAATTATAAGCTAATGATCAGTATAAGTTTAAATAAATCCATAGGAAATTAAATTAGTGGTAATAAATTAATAGTTTAATTAAATTTAAACGTTGGTGTCCAACAAAATAGTATAAATATATATAATTGTATTTATGATAGATTAAATTGTCCTTTCATAATTAACGAGATATCATTAAATAATTTGAATACCTAAGAAATTTTAAGGATTGCACCCAAAAAAAACCTCTGTAATTTTTAGATAATATAACAATGGTGTATTTTTTGTTTTGTCTTATATTTTGTTAGTCTCTGAAAGAGGTAGATTTGTTTTTTCAGAGATTTATTTTTTCTCGCAAAGTTTTTGAGGACTTCCTCTTTCCTCTTTTGGAAGGTAAGGGGGAAGTTAATGCAATAATTTATAAAAATTAAATTATTTTATATGGTTATTTTGAAATTGTGGAAAAGAAAAATGATATTTTTGTTACCCATGCATGGATCCAACTGTTTTGCACTAAATATTATGTTTGGAATATTTTGTTTTGAAAATTTTATGACATAGAAAGTACAATAGTCGGAGATATTATGTTTGTGTAATTGAAATCTCGAACTGACACGATGAAACATCACTTCTGGTTTAAATTATTTTGGCGCTACTTGTC
>JBAPGN010002096.1:0-12620 GCA_037355405.1 Vitis amurensis
GTACACCCTATACATGTATCATAAATCTTTACTGAATGTGACATTGGATCTATAAATTTTTAAACGTCATAAATTTTCGATCTAGTAAATTTTTAAATGAATCATATATCTAAACACTAGATGAATCAATGACTTACCAGAATTTTTCTAATCAATTTACTTCTGGATCGACTCATGAGAGAGGGCCAAGATACTTTGATTGATTTCTTACGTTTTCGCAAACATAATCATACGTTACGTATTATACATGCTAATTTGAATTGATGAATATTCTAATTTCTATATTAATACTACTTATTCAACAAATTCGATTGATTAATACGAGTTGATTTTCTATTACGATAAATTGACGAAACAATAGCTGGTCCAATAGCAGCTTCAGCGGCTGCAATAGCTATAACAAAAATTGAGAAAATGTCTCCTTTTAATTGTCGATTATCAAAAAAATCAGAAAATGTTACGAAATTTATATTAACTGCATTCAGTATAAGTTCAAGACACATAAGAGCTCTAACCATATTTCGACTCGTGATCAATCCATAGATACCGATAGAAAATAAATAGGCACTCAAAACAAGTACATGTTCGAGCATCATTGATCAACTCCTTATCAATCTCGATTCATTTCATTTAAATATGAACAACAATTCAACCGGTTGGATTGACTAGAATATAACAAATATAACAAGTACGGAACAAAAAAATATATTAGTAATAGATCGAACTAAAAGCATTTCTATTTTATACATGAAGAATCTTCAAATATAATTGAAGGGAAATGAATGTGATAAGATAGAAAAAGTTTTGATTTGGATTGCTTAAAGATTTATTACTGACGGGCCACAGCAATTGCACCTATCAAAGCAACTAAAAGAATTATCGAAATTAGTTCAAATGGAAGAAAAAAATCTGTTGATAAATGAATTCCAATTTGTTGACTATTACTTATCAAATCTTGCTCTATAATTTGGTTTGATCTTGTAGTCCAAATAATCCCGTACCATGACGTATCTAGAATAGTAGTAATTAGTGAAGCAAAAATACTTGTACAAACTACCTTTTGATTCAGTATTACTTTTTTCTGGATTTATTTTATTTACTTTACTACAGCCTATTCTCTCCACTTTTTCTAACTACGGCAATACTTCACCACGCATTAAGTACCTGTAGGAATTTAGCCTGCCAGTTTATTTGGGGAATATTCTATTCAGGGGTATTGAGGGTTGTGCATTTAGGAAGTTGTAATCATGCGGATAATCAAAGTCCATTCGATGTTTTTCTTTCAAAAGACTGGAACATCATTCGTTCCACGTCAAAGATTATGTACATTTGGTATAGGGAAACCCATTAGAGACGTTAGTATTTGCACTTGAGCTCACATTTCTATCTGAAGCGGATGTACTAGTAACTTGCTATTGGTGAGAATTAAGTGGAGATCTCTGCTGAGTGCAATGGTGTGCACTACTGATGCACATAAATAATGACGAGTATGAACAAAGACCTAATGTGTGTAGTTGTATGCGTAGAACTTTAAGACTAATCTAGAATATAAGGTCATGGAATTCACGGATAGGGGCTTCATCCAATATCAGGGGAGAGTATATTAACCTATGTAGGCAGAATCGCATAATTGATAGGCTAGATTAGGTAGTGAGAATTGACTCACATATGGGTGAAGATGTGTTAAGCTCTTCGGATGGATTGGTAAGATACTTTGTGAAAAGTTGGGGTCACTATATTCATGTAAATTCGGTACGAACTAGGTTATTCTTATAGAGGTGCATGATATCTCTGGATCTGAGACAATGTATCCCCTTAGGGTGATCATACAGTGAGGTGTGATTTATGGAATTAGGGCCATAGTAGTTCCTTAAGTGGAACTTGAAACATGGCCTGCTTTGTAGTTTAAACATGTCAGTTTGAAACACACAATAAGTAAGATCTATGACACTCAAGATATATTGGAGGGTAGTCTTGAAAGGTTCGAGTACTTTCACTTTTAGACTAATGACACTAATTCAAGGTAAATTAAACACAATGGATAGAAGTGGATTCGGACCAGAGCTTGACTGGTATTGTTATTTTTACATAGGATATAAGAGTTCAGTTGATTCTCTGATGGGAAGATGACAAATCAACTTTAGGAATTGGATTTAAGGGAGTCGCTTCCATGTCGTAATGTTCTCGTCTGACTACGCTCATATAACTTGGTTTGGATGGGTTATAAGGTCAGATATTGGCTAGGTTACATCTTGTTCATATGGTGGGTGTTTTGGTAATTAGTACCTACGAGGTTGCATAGAGAGTAAGTGAACAAGTCTTTCGATTGGGCTACTGATAATTTAGTACGCTCTGTTTGGTCAATATTCATTAGCGAATAATATCGTTTAAGGCTAAATTCCCAAGACTTAATGAAACTCAAGTCACTTAAGCCCAATAGGGGTTCCATAACTTTTTCTAGAGAGTTGTCTTCCACCTCTAAAGAGAGAGAGAGAGAGAGAGTCATAGCCTCTACCCTCTTTTCCATCTCCATCAGAAGTGTGTCAAGATCAAGGTTTGAGTCAACATGCAGAAGACTTTGGGTTGACAAGACTTCTACAATTTCGTTTTTCATTTTCACTACGTGGATTTGATTCAAAACATCCGAATAAGAGGTATGGTTTTTCGTTAACCCATTTAGATCCTTTAAAGTTTAAAAATGCTATTTTTTCCATTGTGCATAGGAATTTAGAAAAGCCCTAGGGTAGTTATATATGTTCCTAACCTAATTCGAGCTTAGGAAAACGAAGAGATCCAGGTTTTTCCTATCATTCATAGTCTCATCCATTATCTCAAGGATATCTCTAATGGATTCTGGTAAACTATATGAAGTTAACCAGTACAACTAGGGGGGGGGGGGGGGGGGGGAGGGGGGGGGGGGGGGGGGAGGGGGGGGGGGGGGGGGGGGGGGAATGAGTGTATTCCCAAGATTTTTAAAATAATAGTTGAGATTTTTAATCCAACTAAACCTTTGAGAATTAGTTAATCCTCTTTAACCCAATTAAACTATGTAAGAAATTAGGAATAATCTATCATGACAATCCAACACACAAGTGACAAAAGGGTTTTTACATGGAAAATCTCCTCACAACGTCTAAAGATAAAATAAAAAAAAAACATGGGGTCTAAGACATCGAATCTAAAATCGCACTTTAAGAAATCATAATACACAGTTTTACTTGGCAAACGTGACCTAAGACTTACTCTTCAACACCTATATCACGATTTATGTCTATGAATGGGACACCTTGAGTGCTCCAATGAATTTACTTCAGCCTCTTAGGGGATATAGGTCTTTTCAACAACCCAAAGTTCATTTAAAGAACCTTTGAGAGCATTTGGGAATGGTAGGGTAATTTTAAGGTGTTTTTCTAAATGAGATCATCCAACTCTAAAACACATTTAGGTTAGGGTATATACAAGCTTAAAGGCCTAGAGGATCATAAACGAAATTTTCTTAAAAAAATAAAATCTAAACTTTTCAAAAATTAATTAAGATATTTAGCTCAATTTTAGAAACTTCTGATCCAAACCATACCTTATAAAAAATCAAACTTGCCTTTACTCAATTATTTTCAAACTTACCTATGACAATTTTGTTGAATAAAGACAACCTCAAATCTTTAATGGAGAGTAAGTCGATCTCTAAAAGGATCCTATGCTAGAATAAAAATGAGCAAAATTGTCAACAATAAAAACAAAACATAATGTCCTAACACAACCTCTCTCCACCATTAAGTTAATGATAAAAGGTAAACAGATAAAAAGAATGATTCTTTTTTTTTTTTTTGTGGATACCTCACTCATAGTGGAATTCCTTTTTTATAATTGTTCTTTACTTAGTGATTTATGGAAATGTTTGCGGGTACTTTATTCTTTGTGAAATTTCCTTTTTATAATTAATTCTTTTGATTGTATTGAAAGAGTTGGTTACTTAGCAAATTTTTAATGTCTTCAATATTTTTCTCTTGAATGCTTTAACTGTTTCATGGATAATATGGTGTTTGATAGTTATATTAAAGTATTTTGACTGTATATTGGGTTGGGCCTCCTTTGTGGTGGTGGTGTTGAGATATTAGGAATGCTTCCTTATATCATTCTTTCCTTATATCATTCAATGTTGAGATATTAGGAATGTTTAGATATTAGGAAAGTTGAGATATTAGGATATTAGTTGTTCTTTCCTTATATCATTTTTTCCCATTCTTAGAATGGTCATTACCCTTTATATATACTATGTACATGAACGAATAAAAGAATAAAATGAAAAACTACCATTCATCAATTTGAAGATGGTATTAGAGCCATGGAACTGAAATCCTGGATATTTTGTCGGTAAGGTCAGCCATCGCCCCTCCTTTGCAAGAGAAAAAAAAATGAGTGAAAAAAATACTATTGTTTTTCAATCTGAAGGTACTTTCAATCCAGGAATTATTTTGACTGAATCAAACTATGACGTTTGGTCACAACTTGTGGAGATGCATATTGCCGAATGGGAAAAACTTTCCTACATTCGAGGTAAGACAAATCTACCAAAAGAGTCAGAACATGGATATGAAAAATGGTATGCTGAGAATCAAAAGGTGAAGAGATGGTTGTTAATGTCCATGAGTCCAAAAATTATGAAGCGTTACTTACGCTTACCCATCGCTCAAGAAATTTTGAGTGCATTATCAAAGGCCTTCTATGATGGAAGTGATGAATTACAAGTTTTCACTTTGAATAAAAAAGCCTTCACTACCAAACAAAACGACAGGTCTTCTTTCTAAATATTATGGAGAATTAACTGAAAGTTTTTGTGAATTGGATCATCGGGATAAGGTAGTCATGAAAGACCCTGAGGACATTGCAGCATACCAGAAATCCATTGAACGACAACAGGTGCACATCTTTCTTGCTGGATTGGATGGTGACTTTGAGCAAGTTCGAGGAGAGATTCTACGCAAAGATCCTTTTCCCGATTTGGAAGAATGTTATGCACTGATTCGACGAGAGGCAGTGCGTCATGCTCGTATGAAAGCAGAATCTGACAACCCTGACACCTCAGCTATGGTAGTCCGACAGCGATCCACCCAGAATTGGCAGGACCAATCCAAGACCAACCATCCTAAGACATACCCTAATATTGATAAAGTCAACCTTCAAATGTACTCACTACAATAAGACTGGTCATACCAAGAGTCGTTGCATTGAAAAATAGTGGGATATCCAGACTGGTGGGATCACAATCGTGATCAACGGAAGAAGGATTCCAAGAAAACCTTGACTACAGCTGTTGCCGAAATAAAAACAGAGGCTAATGTCAATGAGAAAGCCTCTACATTGGTAGCCACTACAGATTATGGTGGTAAGTTTTTAAATACTTCTACACCTGTTATTAATAGTGCATGGATAATTGATTCTGGTGCTATAGATCATATGACTTTTGATTCTAGACAAGTCTCACCCCTTAGACCTTTCTCACAAAAATTTTTTTTCCACAACCAATGGTAACACAACCCCAGTCATTGGGGAAGGATCCTTAACTCTTACTTATACTTTGAATTTGGATTCTATTTTAGTTGTTCCATCTTTAGATTACAATCTTTTGTCAATTTCTCAAATCACTGCAGCCCTATCTTGTATTGTCATTTTTTGGCCTGAATTTTGTGTTTTTAAGGACATCCAAACAAAACAGACGATTGGTTGTGGTATTAAGCGGGGAAAACTCTATTACTTGGACTTGCAGTCAAAGGATTCAAATAAGTTGCGACAAGCCTTGATGACAAATGGATCTGAGGGGGAGAAGAAAAAGTCTGAAATTTGGTTGTGGCATCGACGTCTGGGACATGCTTCCTTTGGTTATTTAAAAAAATTGTTTCCTAGTTTGTTTGCAAAGAGTGATATTTCTAGTTTCCTTTGTGATATTTGTGAATTGGCTAAAAGCCATCATGCTTCGTTTCCGTTAATTTTGAATAAAAGTTCGTCTCCTTTTATGGTTATACATTATGATGTTTGGGGCCCATCCAAAGTCCCAACTTTGAGTGGTTCGCGTTGGTTTGTTACTTTTATTGATGATTGTACCAGAATGACATGGTTATGCTTGATGAAAACCAAAGATGAAGTGAACTTGTTGTTTCAAAAATTTCATAAAATGATTGAAACTCAGTACAATGCAAAGGTTCGGGTTCTGCGTAGTGATAATGGTGGAGAATATTAGAGTTCTGATCTTCAAAAGTATTTGGAAGGACATGACATCATTCATCAGACTACTTGTTCCAATACACCCTAGCAAAATGGAGTTGCTGAACGGAAAAAATCAGCACTTGTTAGAGGTTGTTCGTGCTTCCTTGATAACAGCAAAAATACCGATATCTTATTGGGGAGAAGCAATCACATCTGCCGTATACTTGATCAATCGGGTACCTTCCAGCTCAATTAACTTCCAAACACCTCTCCAAGCTCTTACTAATGTCGTAGTTGCCCAACCGTCCAAATCTACCTCCTCGTGTTTTTGGTTACGTGGCATTTGTGCATCTACACAAACACCAACGCACCAAGTTAACTTCCCATGCATTGCAATGTGTGTTTGTTGGATATGCATTGCACAAAAAGGGATATCGATGTTATCATCCTCCAACTCGACGAATGTTTATTATAATGGATGTGGTGTTTCATGAAGATTCGATGTATTTTTCATCTGAGTCTAAACTTCAGGGGGAGTACCATAAGGAAATTTAGACTCTCGATTATGATTATCATATCTCTGAGAAGGATGAATCTGGACAATTTGAACTAGTGAACCAGGAAGCGGGTGAGTTGGATATGAGTGGTCAACAATTTAGGTTCGAAGATGTCTTCACTGAAATACCAAACCAATCGTCGTCTGTTGAGGGTGTTCTTAATTTGGAACCTGATCCATTCATGAAACGGTTACTACATCGTCATAATAGAGGTATTCCTAAACCCACATATGAACCTGAATTATCTACCAAAGTCAAATATCTCATGAGCAACTATGTGTCTAACCATCGTTTTGTCTGAATCAAATAAGTCATTTGTAAATCAATTATCTACTGTAGCTATTCCTAATAGTGTGCAGGAAGCCTTAGCTGATCCAAGGTGGAAAGCAGCCATGAATGAAGAGATGAAATCATTGCAGAAGAATGAAACATGGGAACTCGTAGAATGTCCACCAAGAAAGAAGCTAGTTGGGTGTCGTTGGATCTATACTATGAAGTACAAGGCAGATGGTAGTATTGAACGATTTAAAGCAAGACTGGTAGCAAAAGGGTACACTCAAACTTATGAATTGATTACACAGAGACATTTGCACTTGTAGCTAAAATCAACACAGTTCGAGTATTACTATCTTTAGCTGCAAACCTAGATTGACCATTACAACAGTTCGATGTGAAAAATGTCTTTCTGCATGGCGAGTTATCTGAAGAAGTATATATGGATCTTCCACCAGGATGCATGATGTCAGAAGGTGTGCAAATTGAATAAGTCATTGTATGGATTGAAGCAATCCCTGAGCGCATGGTTTGGAAGGTTCGCAAAGTCAATGAGAGCTTTTGGCTATCGTCAAAGTAATTCATATCACACTTTGTTCCTGAAAAAGCAACATGGTAAGATTATGACACTCATCGTATATGTGGATGACATGGTAGTTACAGGAAATGATCCTGAAGAAAGAAAAGCTCTGCAAAATTATCTATCTAGAGAATTCGAAATGAAAGATCTAGGTCCTCTGAAATACTTTCTTGGGATTGAAGTTTCTCGATCAAGTGAAGGAATTTTTCTGTCTTAAAGAAAATATGTCTTGGATCTTTTACAGGAGATTGGAATGTCGGGATGTCAACCTTTTAATACACCAATAGAAGAAGGTCTAAAATTGTGTGTTGAGCCTAATCAAGTATCAACCGATAATGGAAGATACCAGAGACTTGTGGGGAGATTAATGTCCTTAGCTCATACAAGACCAGATCTTGCTTATGCATTGAGTGTAGTGAGTCAATACATGCATAATCCTGGAGAGCAACATATGAATGCAGTTATGCGTATTTTGAGGTATTTGAAGAATGCTCCTGGGAAGGGAATTTTATTCGCTAAAAATGTTGATCATTAGAGTATAGAAGTATATACTGATGCTGATTGGGCCGGTGCAATGGATGATAGGCGATCTACATCTGGTTACTTTACCTTTGTAGGTGGTAATCTTGTGACATGGAAAAGTAAGAAGCAGAATGTTGTCGCTCGTTCAAGTGTAGAAGCGGAATTTAGAGGTATGACTCTAGGACTTTGTGAGACATTATGGCTAAGACTCCTCTTACAGGATTTAGGTTACCTATCTAGGCAACCAATCCGATTGTTTTGTGACAATAAAGCCACATGTGACATTGCTCATAATCCAGTACAACATGATTGTACAAAGCATGTCGAGGTGGATAGATTCTTCGTTAAGGAAAAGTTGGATGATAAGATTGTAGAATTGCCTAAGATTCGATCAGAAGATCAATTGGCCGATATCCTCACCAAAGCTGTCTCAAGTCAAGTGTTCTCAAAATTTTTAGATAAGTTGGGCATGTGTGACATCTATGCACCAACTTGAGGGGGAGTGTTGAGATATTAGGAATACTTTCCTTATATCATTAAGTGATGAGATATTAGGAATGTTGAGATATTAGGAAAGTTGAGATATTAGGATATTAGTTGTTCTTTCCTTGTATCATTCTTTCCCATTCTTAGAATGGTGATTACCCTCTATATATACTTTGTACATGAACAAATAAAAGAATAAAATGAAAACTACCATTCATCAATTTGAAGAGTCTTGCACTTGAGTTTGATCTATGCTTTAAGATAATGATGGTGGTGGTCTAATCATAGTTAATGCTTTGTAGTAAGGTAAGGTGGCACTTCGATGGTTGCTTACTCGCTCTCACATGTCTTAGCGTTCTTTTGTAGAAATGTTTTTTAGAAATAATTTTTTTAAGCAGTTTGTAATTTTTTTTAATAAAAAAGTAAAAATCTATTTAAAAAACTTATAATAATTTGACTTAATGATATCTCAAGTATAACACAAATGACCCACAGTTTGGACTTAATGCAAGAGTCAAATGAAATATACTTCAAATACAATTCATAACCTTGACTTCAAAACTTAATACGTGCACTATAATTTTTTTCAACTTCTATATATAATTAGATAAAAAAAAGTAAATTAACCACATAGGATAATAATCAATAAGACTTGGAATATCATATCATGCATACTTAAAGATAGATGGAGTTCATATGACACGAACCGTAACATATAGCATTCCAGATACTAGCAACAAATAGAAAACCTAATAAATCAAGTTGTCTTAATCATTAAGAGGGAATCATTAAAGGACGAAATCCATGTTGAAGACTGGCTTCCCAAATCTTCTCAATATCGAATATGGTGTGACCGCACTCGTGCACATTCCATCCTTCTAATGCATGCAATATTCCAGCCACACGCCATGCACTCATTGCTCTTCTTGGCAGCCAATTCTGCATTTAGATAAATATTTTCATAAACCAAAATTGTATGGAACCGTGTCATTATGCTTAAAATTAACATTTGTACTAATATATAATGCTTGTTTTCTTTGAAATTAATAATATTGACTGACCTCAACAAGAATCCATGTTCTCAAAAGAAGTGGGAGACATCATTGCTGGTGTGCTGTGGTAGAAGCAATCTTTGCGCATTCTCTTTGGAGGGAACTGAGAAAAGGGAATAAAAAGAGTTCCTTTTGGTGCCTTCAATTGTTCTTCTTCGGTCAAGCCATCTCCAACCAACCATATCTGTACAATATTTCACTATTATATCTCAAACATTTTTAATGCTAAGTTCATTTTTTTTCAAAAAATAAAAATAAAAATGGTGGTGGGTTATTGAGATTTTTTTTTTTTTTGGCAAAAATCTTGTTTTGATGTTTCAAAAAAATTACTCTGATATGACATCTAAGCGACCTTTCCAATATTATATATATATATATAATTTTTAAAAAAATATCATGGGGTTAAAAAAATAACAGTTCTTTGTTCATTAGCCTGTCACCAACAAAAAAGATCTTCTCAATGAATACATTAAGAGGGTGTTTGCTACACAAGAATAGAGAGTGAGAATAGACATCTCATTCATTTTCTCCCTTATTCCTATGTTTGGATAAATGTTAAGAAGACAGAAATGAAATAAAAAAATATTCAGGTATAAATCAAATCCAACTTATAAGTCGGATTTGAATTCATCAAAAGTATGTGGTATTCTGATTCATTAAACTCATTTCATAATATAAAATAACCTAAATTTACTATTTTACCCTCTTTTCTCATTCTTTAAATCTGATGCTTATCTTCTTTGTAAAACTAAAGACCTATTCATCATCCACTTCTATGCAACATATGATTCTCCCAAACTGAATCAATCAAACCTTCCACGACATTTAGAAAAAAATTTCAATTTCTAATTTAAATATTATAATTTCGGATATGATACTTGTTGAAAATTATAATGAAATTTGAATTCTTTTATTTCCTCTTTTGGAAATAGGAAAAACATTTGCTAGCTTTGAGAATTTAAATATTATAATATATATATATATATATATATATTTTGGTAAAATATAATTTTATAACTACTTAAGCATGACAAATTATTCAAATTTTTAATAAAAATAATAATTAAATATTTGTACATTAGGGTTATATGATTTTTTTATTTATTGAGTATATATTTTTTTAGTCTTATTATTTAATAACAAAAAAACTCTCAAATTTTATTTTTTAAAATAAAATAAAATAAAAATAAATTATTTAAATTATATGGAAGGATATTATTATAAATTTATTTCATTTTCATTTTCATTCCTATTATTATCCAACATTGGAATGTAAAACAAATAATCATTTCAATCTTGCATTCCTAAATTCATCCAAATGCTAGAAATAGAATCATCAAATTCATTTTTATCCACTAAAAAATAGGAATGGAAACAAATATTCATTTTCATTCCTTATTCCGACGTACCAAACACCTCCTAAAAGGAAATTTTACTTTACAAGTATACTTAGAATGTATGGTTAATTCCTAGCATTCAAGTTCTGACAATTATTCAGTGGTAAACAGGAAGGAAGATTATAGAAAAAAGAATAAGAAAAGGAAACAAGGGTGAAAGAAAGGGTTTTACCTTATGGGCATAATTTTTTGAAAGAGCCAATTTATCTTCCAATTTGGTGTTCAGCTTCATTTTGATCTTCTTGTGCTCTTCCTCACGGAAAGTAGTCACCTAAGAATTATTTCAATTGTATTACAGTATAAATCAAAACTAGCATTGAACAGGTATGATAGTAGTTGTTGTTTGACATTAATTAAAAAAGTTAGGATCTGTTGAGTAACTGTTTTTCGAAAACAGTTCTAAGAAACCGTTTTTTGATAATAGTTTTTGAAAATTAATGTTTTGTGAAACAAAAGTTTGTTTAGAAATCTAAAATATTTTTAACTCATTTTAATATTTTAAAAATATTTTTTATATCTAATAATTTATTTTTAATCATTTTCCATTTTTATATAATTATTTTTTTTCAAGCAATTATAAAAAAATAAGTGAAAACAACTACTATATAAGAAGGTGATAAAGTAAGGATACATATAGCACCATTCAAATTTTAATAACATTTTTTCATTCAATTTATTTTCAAAAAATTATACATTAAAAATACCTGGATGCCCTTTTGGCACAAAGCAATGGCTGTGAAATAAGCAACCTTAGAGAGCTTGCCTCTGAAGAGTACTTGAGTGGTTCCTTTTGGAATGCTGTTCAAAACAACAGCTACTGCTAAGCTGCTCCCATCCACCACCTTGATTTTGAGCTTAGGATTTAAATGGATATAAAGCTTACCATATAGATTAAGCTCTTCACCCTGCATAATTTTTTAAATTAATTAAATAGAAATTTATTTTTAACAAAAACTTTTCAAATATGGACGATGAATTGCTGGAGGCTCAAAATGAAAGAAGGAATTGAGTGTATTAATCATATATAAACTATAGACCAAGATGGTAAAATTATTTATAGACACAACAATTCTCTTCTAATCATTAAAGATTTACTTTTCTTAAAATGAAAGTAGGGGATGTGAATGAAAATAGGGTATGTAAGTGCATCTCAGATGTATAAACAATCTATCATTGGTTCGATAAAAGATGGTTTAAGCCTCTATCAATCCAAGACTTTCTTTGTGAAGTCATAATATATGGGACCTCCTCACAAAGGCTATCTGTCTGTCCCCAAAATCATATGGGACATTTTAATATCTCAATCAATTCCTAGTACTACATTAAAGTAGACAATATCCACATATGAGGGATTTATGATATCTCAATCTGTTCTTAACATTATATTAAAGAAAATAATATTTATATAAAAGGAATTTATGATATCCTCATCAATTTTTAGTATTATATTAAAATGGACAATATCCATATGGAAGGATAACACTTGATTAAAGTGGACAATATCCATGTCATGCAAGGATGTAGATCGATATATAATGTCTCTACATCT
>JBAPGN010002097.1:0-12800 GCA_037355405.1 Vitis amurensis
GTCTTTAAGCAAGGTTTTTGTTTTTGTTTTTTTAACAGAACAACTCAAGAAAAATCAAAACGGGAAAAAAAAAAAACTAAACAACAAGTTGATAAAAAAAAGCTCAGATCTCATTCGAATAACATAACTAATATCTCTTTAACCAGATCTAACATTTTCTCAACAAATATTACCAAAAAAATATCACTCAATTTTCTATTAGTATAAATAAAATTAACATTTATATTAGTGACAAAAAATTTCCCTATTACTCAATTACATTAATGCTATATTGCAAAATTAAATTACTATAGAAAATTAATAATTATTGAATTTTTTTTCAAATAATCATAAATGATTTAATAATACGGAATGAAGGGTATGCATTTACTTGGTCAATTACATTTATATTTGAATCAATCTTACTTCATTATATCATGTAAATTTTTTTTTTATAATATTCTACAATTAAATTACAATAGGAAATCAATAATTATCAAAACAAATTTTTTTATAAAAATATTCATTTATTTAACTATTATTTATTTTAATTAAAAAAACATATAAATAAGTGAAAAACAAAAGATGATGAACTTAGGTGAGATCGTGTTTATCGTTTTTTTAATACAATTTATTTTTATATAGTAACAATATGAAACATATAAGTGAGTGGAAAATTGAATACTATAATTCTTATATAAATGTGTTTATATATATTTAATTTGAAAAGTAAATTGTTTTCCTTTTATACATGGTTAGGTTAAAATTTCAAAATGGCTTCAAAACATGATATTGGTGAGGAGCATGCAGAACCTGTTGGTGCTAGTAGAAAAACTACAAAGTGTAAATATTGTGGAAAAGTTATACATGGCGGTATAACAAGATTAAAGCAACACATCACACATATATTTGGACAAGTGGAAGGATGTCCATGTGTACCGGTAGAAGTGTCACATTATATTAGACAACATATGTCTAATACTTCAAAAGAAAAAGCACAGTTAAAGGAAAAAAAAAAGAACGACTTTTGAATTCCTTAAATAGAGAAAATTTCTTTGAAATTGATGATGGTAATTCTGATGATGAAATTGAGGAAGTTGCTATGACTGATTTTGAAAGAAGACAAATGAAACAAGCAATGAAAGAAAGTCGTCGAATTTTTGAAGAAGGTGGACAAGAGCATCAGAAGGGTGGTAGTTCCTCACAACCTTCTAATGCGAGGATTAAGCGTGAACTGACACGTAGCTTCAGTGTAAAAGACGGAGCTAGCATACCTCCAAAAGGAATTGATCCCTACATGTTCCCATCAAATCAGAAATCAATAAAAAAACTTGTTTTCTACTGAAGGCGTGAAGAAAGTGGGTAAAACTATTTCTAAATTCTTTCTCTTTAATGCAATACCCTTTAATACAGCTAATAGTGGGCCTTACTATCAATCAATGATTGATACCATAGCAGAAGCAGGTCCAGGCATCAAGGGTCCCACGGGATACCAAATTGGAAATACATATTTGGAAAAGGAGGTGCAAGAGCTTGAGGTATACATAACAACATTGAAGGCTAAATGGCCTATATATGGGTGCACAATCATGTGTGATGGTTGGAGTTCTAGGACTAGAAAGCCTATCATCAATTTCATGATTTATTGTGATAGAAGTATGATATACCATTCTTCAGTTGACACTACCAACATACCTAAGACAACAGACTACATTTTTTTCCTTATGGATAAAGTTGTAGAGGAGGTTGGGGAGGAAAATGTTGTTCAAATAGTCACTGATAATGAGGCAAGTTTTAAAGCAGCCAGTATGTTGTTGATGGAGAAGCAGAAGCATTTGTTTTGGTCTCCTTGTGCAGCCCACTGTATTGATTTAATGCTTGAAGATATTGGAAGCATGAAGCATATTAAGGAGACATTAGATCAAGCTAAGATGATCATAGGATTTATTTATAATAGCTTGAAAGTAGTGAATTTGATGAAAGTGTTCACCAAGGATAGAGATCTGTTAAGGCTAAGAATAACCCGTTTTGCCACTAAATTCATTTCACTTGAGAGTCTTATACGTTATGAGGCTGATTTGAAGAGAATGTGCATAACAAATGAGTGGCGTGAATTCAATAAAGATAAGAGCAGAAAAAAAGTCTAAGAGATAAGGTATCCAACCTTATCTTAACTGATCGATTTTGGAAGAAGACAGGGGAAGTTCAAACCATCATGGAACCTCTCGTCAAAGTATTGAAATTGGTTGATCAAGATAAAAATCCCACACTGTCAATCATTTATGAAGCAATGGATAGAGCTAAATTGGCTATCAAGGCATCAGTTAAGTAATGTGAAAAGTATTGGGAAGTCATTGATAGAAGGTGGGAAGGTCAATTGCATAGACATTTGCATGTTGCAGTTAATAAAAAAATTCTTTATATATTTTTTATTATTTTTTTCAAGTACAAATTATTATAAACTGATCATTATTTAACTTATGGCAACATATTTTTTAAATCCAATGTTCCAATATTCAAAGCATTTCTCCAACTATCCATAAATTAAAGTTGGATTTAGGAGGTTATCAAGATATTAGAGCCAGATTTGGATAGACAAGTAAAAACTATTAACGAGGTATAACAATAGTTTGTGACCTTTATATAATGCATTTTGTATATGTAATGTGCATTAACAAAAAAAAAAATGTTAATGATGTAGGTGCAATTATTTGTTGACAGCCAAGGAGAATTTGGAAGTGCACTTACAAAGAAAGCAATAAATCAATATCTTCCAGGTACTCAATACATTTACAACTATTACAAATAAGAAATTATCATTATTTTTTATTAAATATATCATAGTGATTAATAAGTATGCATTTTCTTTATTATAGATGAATGGTGGAACAACTATGGCGATGAAGGTCCACATCTACAAAAGATTGGTGTTAAAATTTTAAGCCAAACTTGTTCTTCATCGGGTTGTGAAAGAAATTGGAGCACATGGTCATTGATTCACACAAAGTTGAGCAACCGTTTGGCAATGAAAAAGTTGCATAAGTTAGTTTATGTGCATTACAATATGCGACTTCAAGTTAAGAATTTGATGCAAAAGCGAAGTCATGAAGATTTATACAATCCAATTGATTTGAATCATATCTTTAATGATGATGATACATTAGATGAGTGGATACGAGAAGGAGAGGAGCCTATTTTATCATTTGATAATTTGGAGTGGTTGGATAAAGGTCTTCCCACTAATGAAGAAGGTAGAAAAAAAGATGTTGATTCCCGTTGTAAAGGTAAGGCTTCTAAAACAATTTCTTCAAGTTCTAGTAGTGATGATGGTGACAATAAGGGCAGTAGGCGGGGTGGTGGCACTAGTGGGGGCAATAGAGGAGTTGGTGGCACTAGTGAGGGTATTGGAGGAGATGGTAGCACTGGGGGCGGTTATGTTAGTCAAGTAGATCTTGACATGTCATGGGCACAAGGAGGTGAAAATTACTATGCCACACAAGATATAGATCATGGATATCGACCAGGGATATGAGAACAACGAAAGCATTTGGAAAGACTAACTACATTTCCGAGCGATGATGATTATTCTAGTGGGCATGATTATCATAGATCAAATTATCACCGTATTGATGAGCACTTACAAAATTTGGGTATAGGATCAAGGCCGTATTTGAGAGGGGTAGATGATAGATCATATCACAACTTTAGAGACCGTAATAGCTCTTCCAGTACTTTTAGTAGAAATGATTTTAATCGATTTCCAATGATGCATCTAGAGGGATATTCAAATACTGGAACACGAGCTAGTGACTCATATGGATATGATCAATCTTCTAGTAGTAGTAGCATTGCTTATCGAGGTTTTGGATACTATCAATCTGGTGTTGATCCCGAACAGCCTTCGAAACCATATTTTCCTAATTATGGATCATCAAGCCAATTATCTCACCCAACATATTAGAGTTATGAACAACTCTTTCAACCATATCCTTACTACGGGAATTGCCACCCCAATTTGTATGATCGTTGTAGAACTAATGATGATGATTTTGAACCCCCTCGTCATTTAACATGGAATTGATTATTGTATTGTATGTGTTGTTAGTAAAAATGTTATTATATTTGAAATAAAATAACTTTCTTTTATTAGCATTATTATAAATAACTTTGAGCAGATACTTTTATAACTATTTAAATAATGTTAAATGTGAGACAATTTTATTTTATTAATTTTTTGAGCTTATTTAATTGTATATATTTTTCTGATGATTTACATAATATTTTTATATTTTTTTGAATTTTCTAATTAGCTTATTTTACGTATTGCCCGATACCAGACCGATACATCGAGACTGATACGCCTCGGGACCCTCCGAGTCAGTGACCAATACTACGACTTTGAACCATGAGTATGACCGAGCCATTCAACTCCTTTTATGTTTTCTTTCTCATAGCTAGTTATACACATTATGAAGATCTCGTAGGGTGAGAAAATTGATTTTATGCTACATTTTCTACCATCAAATAATGCAGGTTGACTATCTAAAAGCAGCCAATTCAAATGCTATCATACTGTCTGCGGTTCATTTGGAATTAGTATACTAGTTCATGTGGTCATCAATGCAAGTTTGAAGGAAATATCGCATGTTTGTGCGTATATGACTTTCTTATTGATTGTAGTGAGCTTAGAAGTGATCATAGAGGATTATCATATCTAATACTATGTAAGGTAAATATGTAAACAGATATATAAAGACGTACAAGGTATGTTGATTTGCAGCAATTACATGGAAATTGCAGTACTGGTACTCTTAGTAAAACTTTTTATTATAATGTTGATTTTCATTCCATATATACAATGAATTTGGACTAGGTACTTGTAGACTCGTTTGAATTCCTTCCATAGTCCACTCTTAATTCAAAAGGTAGGAAATTCTGAGTTATCTTTACATTCTTTTTTAGAGGTTTTCCATTATTCTTATTCTCCATTTCCACAGAGATATCTTTAAATGACCCAATGAAGTACCATCATCGATAAGTAGCTAACCTTATGCTGATAGTAAGTGACTAAAGATGGATGAACCTTCTGTCCATTTTCACGCTTTTTAACCACTTATTATGATGGAGGTTGTAGCTGCTATGAAAAAAGAAATCTGCTAAACTTTCTGCAAAATACCCCATGTTATGACCAAGCTCAACATCATGTGTGTAACAACATTTGATGCTTTTCCATTTAAATTTGCTCTTAATTCGTTAATTTTCATGTGTAGACCCTCTATTTTGTCCTACTAGCACATGTTCTATTACGTGTCCGTTTGATACTTTACAATAATTCTCTGATGACCCATTGGGCACCACCTTAGGCCCACTTTTGCACCTTAGGCCCACTTTTGCACCCTAGGCCCATTTAGATACACCTGGCCCGATAGGTACACTCCTAGGTCACTTAGCACATTTTTATTTTTTTTATTTATTTATTTATTTATTTTTTCAACCACTCAGACACCTTCTTAATTTAATTTCAACCTAATTCACCTTGACACTTTCCACTTAGGTTACCGGGGTCACTTAGATGTTTTATTTAGGCTTAATTCTTTAAGACTAATTTCTTGATTGATTTATTTTTAAGATTAGGCGAGTATTTGGCTTGATTTTATATATATATATATATATATTTTGGATTGCTTGAGTTGAATTTTCGATCATTTTGATTTTGTCAATTTGACATCTTGTCTATTTTCATTTCTATTTTTATTTTTTATTTTTATCTGTGTTATAGTTTAATGTTTAGATTATTGTTGCGTGCATTGGGCACTTATTTATTTTTCTTGCTTTATTCACTTATCCATCTACTTATTTATTCTAAAAAAAAAAAAAAAAAATTGCAGGTGATTGGGGATCTTATATTATTATTATTATTATTACTAATATTATTAGTATTATTATTGTTATTATTAGTATTATGATTATTGTTAGTATCATTATCATTATTATTATTATTAGTATTCATCTATTGTATGTTCTTTTTATCATTATGTTATTCATCTTATTTTAGCTTCATTTTTCTTATATTTATTTATCTTTATTTATCTTTATCTTTATTTTTATTTTCTTATTTTATTAACTAAAAAAAGAAAAAAAAAAGAAATAATAATAATAATAATAATAATAATAATAAGCAAATGGAAAGGTTTGGGAATTGGGGCAGCCACATAAAAAAAAATAATAATAAAATGGTGAAAAAAAAAAAAAAAAAGGTTAGCAGGCTGCATGGAATGAAGAGGAGCTTGGGAAAATGGTGAGGGGGAGTTTTCGAAGAGTTTGGCACGGGAAAATGCAGAGAAGGGAAGTCTTGAAGAGGAAGAAATGATCGGCTAGAAAAGAAAAATGGGGAGTTAAGAGGGTGAGTGGTCCATGCTTGGAAGGAATGAGTTGCAGAGGAAGAGAAGACTGAAAAACCAGTGGAAAAAACGAAGGATAGGAAAAAACATAACAAAGAAAAGGAGCGGCCGTAGGTAAGTTGATTGTGAGTTTTCTTGCTTACTTTGATTAATATACTTGTCCTCTTTTTCTCATTTATTTTGCTTTGCATTGCTTGTTGATTTGGGTGCGGGTAAGATGGGTTACATGCTGAACTTTGTTGATTTATGGATTATTTTTTATATTTAGTTGTTGCTTGATATTCTGTTGGTCTTCCTCTATTTTTTTTTTTTACTCTGCTTTTGTCTATGTTCTCTGTCTCTCTGTACACTTTCTTGGGGGAGTCCTCTGTTTTTCTATGTTTGGGATAATTGATGGTTCTAGCATTGGATTCTTTGAGATTTTCATTTGTTGCTTTATCCGAGTCTGAGGATTTTCCATTTTCCAGAAATTGGCTGTTGCTTAGAGAATTGGTGAGGCTTTGGTTAGCAAGTTTTTTTTTAGTTCTTTTTTTTCTCTCTAGATTTTTTTCTTCGTGCGAAGAAGGATTTTCTAGGGTTCCAAGCGCCCCTCCAACGGCTCTGATCGAGATCCAGGTTTTGAATTGGATTCTTCTGAAGCATTTTCTAGGGTTTCCAACATTGTTTTATACGTATTGTAGATTTGTTTAGCTTCAATTGGGTTTCTTTTGTTAGGGCTAGGGTTTGTGGGGGTTTATGGTCGGGTCAGTTTGGAAGCTGTTCTTCGTGTAATTTTCTGGGAACAACTCTGCTTCGTTTCTTTATTTTTTATTTTGTTATTCGGAGAATTTTCGATCCAGGAGGCCTATTTTTAACGGGACATGATGTTGCTCCTCTTGACTGTTTATGCTGGGAATAACAGAGTCCAAATGAAGAAAGCCATTTTGATGTCATTTCCATTCTGACCATACGTTGAAGGAGGAACCCTCCCCAGCTTGATGGTTGAAAGCTTTCTTTTCAAGTCTTGGTAAAAGAGGCGCTTCGTGACATATTGCCAAGGAGTCCAATGAACGGTCCATGCTTATATGATACCCCCCCCTATACCTAGCTCCAACTTCTCATGACTCATACCCGTTGGAAAATAATAAGGCTGGTGAACGGGTTGATGTTGATTCAAGGAAGCGAAATCCCGCTGAATTCGTGTTGTGGAAGAATGTAAGGCCTGGTGAGTCAAGTCAGGACAACCCGTGGGATTTTAAAATACCAGGACGGCACGTAGAGTTTCAGCATAATGAGTGCACGTGATTTGACCTTCAAATTTGATGTTCCTGGCGGTGGAAAATGGGTTTGGATGTTTCCATGCATGGCTGCATCTTGCTCATCCCACGCTCATGCCCATTTCGTGCCCGTTTCTTCCCATCCATATTCATACCCATGTAAACGAAGCTCCATGCAAATGCCATGTGACACCCAGTCATGATGTTTTTAAGCATGTCGCGAGTCTCTTGCTGCCTTTTAGGAAGTGGAATGAGGCTCTACATGGTGATTTGTGTGCTGCCAGGTGTACATGGGCTGCGGGCTGTTGCTTTAGTGGAGAAATGGGGCTTCGTTCTCCGTCTTCCAGAAGAGGCCACTCACTAAGGACATAAGAAAGTTTAAATAAACTATGATGAAAAGTCAATGGTGGCATGGTGGCAAGGTATTTCCCATAAGTGGCAGGCATTTCAAGTTTTCTTTTTGAATAAATTAGTGACTGTTGCGTGGCCCAGTTGTGGTCTCATGTGGTGGATTTTATTATTATTTTTCTTATTACTATTTTTACCCTTTTTTTTTTACATGTCAAGTTTGGATATTTTTTTTAAGTGGAAATATTATTATAAAGGTAAGTGGTTTGACTTTTACATGACCTGGCACGTATTGATTTTTGAATATGGTAGCATGAGTTTAAAACATAAAAAATAAAAAATAAAAACTAGAATTGTTATTTAGGTTTATGTAACAATGCAAGTTTGGATATCTTTCTTTAGTGGAATTATTATTATAATAGGTAAGTGGATTGAATTTTATTACTAGTGCCGGCATATACGATTTTCATTTTAATATGGCAATATGGGAATTGTGTTTAGGGTTAGTTTTTGGTTTATTATATTAAATTCGGAAAATATAATTTTTTTTATGTAGTTTTACTTTAAGAAAAAAAAATATATGGTTTGATTTTTATTTAATTTAGTTTTGATTCATTTAATTATTAGTTGTTTATTTATTTATTTGCTACTAATTTAATGCTTTGTAACTTATTTATTTATGAGATTGAACCTATGGGTTAAAAATTTAGTTTAAAATAAAAATTAAAAAAAAATCTATTGAAGGTGGTTTGAATTGGCTTTAGGTTTAGTTAAAATTATAGTATGTCGAAATGATTGATTTTTATGTGTTAAGTATTATATTCTAAACTTGCCTTGATTAGTGATAAAAATGTTTGTTAAGCTCAAATTTATTTTACTGACGTAAGTTTATTAAAAATAAAAATAAAAATTATTTAATTCCTTGAGTTTGTATTGCGTTTCATTCATATTTTATTGCATTCATATTTATTTGTTTGTGTCATCAACTTATCCATTTGATCATGAGTTTAATTTTGTAGGTTAGAAATTTAGTCTCAGGTAGTTTTTTTTTTTAATTTAATTTGTGGTTAAGGTAAAATTTTAGTTTGTTAAAATAATTGATCATGTGTGTTAAGAATTTAAGTTTAGATTGGCTTTAATTAATGTTTAGTTGTTTTTAAGCCTAGATTTCATTTTAATAATGTAAGTTTATTTCAAAATTAGATTCCCTGAATTCATATTTTGTTTTAGTTTCCTTTCGTTTAAATTGATTCATTTTAATTATTTTAGGAGTTTGTATAATTTTAGGTCATTAATAAAATCAATTCTATTTTTGAAAATTCATGCCTTTAGTTTACTTTGATTTAGTTTCGCACATCTATTCGATTTAGGTATTTATATAATATTAGTTCATTAATAAAGTTAATTCTATGTTTGAAATTATTGTTGCTTTGATTTTAATTTTGACTCATTTTAATCAAATCTAGATGTGTTTGTGTGTTTAATTGATTTCATGCTAATTCTTGATTGTTATTCTTAATAGATGTGTTTCTTGAATATTTGACATTAATTCTTGGTGGGTATCTGGTTAGCTTATTTGATCTAAGTTTGAATAGTTTATTGCTTTGGTAGTCTCTAGTAAAATTTACTTTCCGGAAGCTAATCGGAAAATAGTGAAGATTGGCCCCCATTCTCACGACTACGTACCATCTGTTTATTTATTATTTTTATTTTTATTCTCATACATCAAAAAAATATAATTTTCAAAACGTTGATCTTCACGTTTCGATTTTCAAAAATTCCAATTTTCCAAAAATTTCTATTTTCGAAATAATTTTCCAAAATTTCATTTTTTTTTTTTAGTTTAATTTTCCGAAATTCCATTCTCGAAGTCCCAATTTTCCAAATTTACAATTTTTAAAATTTAATTTTCCGAAATTTCATTTTTCAAAAATAATCCTTCCAAATTTTCAATTTTTTTAATTTAATTTTTCAAAATTCCATTCTCAAAATTCCCATTTTCCAAAATTCCAAATTTATTTTATTTTTTTTATTTTTTATTTTTTTATTTTTTTATTATTTAATTTTATTTTAAATTTTTATTTATTTATTTATTTTGAAATACCATTCTCAAAGAGACTTCCAAAATTTTCAAGCTCACTTTTTTTAAAATAAAATTCCACACTTCCGAAATTTCAAATTTAATTTTCAAAATTCCTCTTTTCAATTTTTTTTTTTTAAAAAAGTGAATAAGCTTTCATAATTCCAAAATGATGGAATTTATGAGAATCAATTCATAGCAAAAACTAATTGGGCTTTGGTGGGGGCCCAACATTCATAACATTCTTTCCGAAAATAATTCAAGTAAGTTGTGCTCTCCATTTTGTTTGATTTTGATTTGGTTTTGAGTGAGATTTTTTTTTTACACTTGTCATTGTACACTAACCTTGTTTTCATGACAGCGCTTTATTACCTACTACTAAGGTACACTCTCACTCTCACTTCGTTTATCATTTCGTCATCATGACTTATTTTTGAACTATGATCGTTTTGGTATCCGTTGATTTTCTAGTTAATTGCCATGTCTGGTTCACCTTATTTAGTAGAGACCCATTTTTTTTAGGGGCTTAGAGGGGTGCTACGGTCTTTACCGTACCTTCCCAATAAGTAACCTGATCCTCGAACCCAGACTCAGGTTTTTCGCAGACAGCTTTTCCAAAAAAAAATCAGGAGTCCATTTAGGGGTTTTATTCTTACTTGTTTTCCCCTTAAAAAATAAATAAAAGTAAGTGGCGACTCCAAGTATTTTCTAAAAATCATATTTTTCACCTAAATAAACGAAAAGCGAGTCTCGCCGATCGAGTGGGAACGCATCATTAAAAATGCGGGGTCCACAAATTGGCGACTCCGCTGGGGATCGAACCTAGAATCTCTGGTTTCATAGAAGATCAAGCTCGAACTTAAGTTGAGGCAAATATGGCATTTAATTAGTCGATTGATGGATACCTTCTCTTTGTGTTTTTCTATGATCGAGTGTTCATAGCACACTGAGAGTTTGATGTGATGATTTGCTATGCTTGACTATCACATTCATTTGGGACATTAACGTGTTGATGACATTGATTGTTTATCTTGTCTGTCTTAGCATAGTGACTTTGATCTTGCCATGATTGTTCTGTTCACCTCGCATGTGTAGACTCATTGTTGTACATATTCTGACTGGATGTGTTGATTCTCTCGCTTGGTATATTATCTTAATCATCTTTGAGCATGCTGTCTTTGCCACTATTCGTCTTGATTTTCATATTCTCGTTTAGCTTGTATGTAGACACGGATGATGTATCTGCGCTTGCTTGATTGCCTGTTGCATGACTACCCTTCTCCTGTGTGATTGCATGTTGCTTGTCTGTGTGGGTCGCACATATATCCCCTTACCTCCAACCCTCCGGTTTCGGTCATTTCCTTCCTTTCGTTCTTACATTTGCAAGTGTGAGACCTTGTGTGTGTTTGTTTCTCTGACCGAGCTAGTGGTTAGGAGTAGGGTCTAGCGACGGACTATATTGATGTTTGGGAGCATTCTGGAGAAAGCCGACACACTGATACTGATTGAAGTCCGATCTTTGAAGACCTGTATAGCCTAGAGCTAGGGTTTTATGATATTCGTGTGACCAGTATGTTTCTTTTTTCTATTTTAGATTCATAGGATTTTCGGATGCACCCACACCACTCACTGTGCACTTTAGTTGACTACTGAGTGCTGAGAGTTGTGAGAGCTTTAGCCATAGGAAACCCCCTGGGATGTCGAGGTAGTGCATGTGTGGAGGTGATGACCACCTTGCATGGAAGCGCCCCGTCTCTTCGGAGGCGTGCAGAGGGTTGCATACCGCTGGAGGGTATGATCGCTTTCTGCTAGGGATCCTTTAAACCCACCTTGTTATTTTGTAGAGCCACCTTATCCTTTTAGGCTAAGCTTAGGCCCCATTATGATTCCCTTCCTACAACGTGGGGTGCATCTGTGGTCCTTCAAAGCCGGGTTAGTAGAAATAGGTTTAGTTACCTTCGTAGTAGTCTCTTCTATATTCACTTAGAGTTGGATATTAGTCTCAGTACTTCCAGGTTACCTTCCTGTATAGTTGATAGACATTCCTTGTAGAGTTTTCTTTACACCGTATCTTATCTAGTATTTCCACTATTGTAGGAGTATTGATACGTTCGATCTGGGTTCAGCTTCTTGGATCAGAGTTAGAGGGAGATTGATTAGAGTGTCAGACCAGTCAAATCAGACAGATATGGATTCGCAGGTGTTTACAATTTCATCAGTTTGCTGCTGGCTATGGGCTTCGATTCCAGGAGCCTAACTAGCCTAGTCAGAGGAGGTATGTCCCGGCACCAAAAACGCTAAGGAGTTCGGCAGGCAGGCCCTCCCAACAGGTTCCAGTTCAGGAGAGTGCCCCATGCCAGTATGATCCCAAACTAGTTTCGCCCCCTTATATCCCGCCTAGTCACGGATAGGCATACACAGAGAACACTCAAATGCCACCACCTCCCCCACTTGTTATCAGGATAGTTCGCACAAGCCTACACCATCTTACTTTACAGAGTCAACTATGACGAGACAATATCCGCGAGCCGACTGGCGCATCTGGTGTATGTTCGATCCCTCGGAGGTATGCCCATGCACGGTAATGAATGGACAGGCCTTGAGCGAAGATGAAGCACAGAGAGAGTATCAGATGGAGGATGGGATGGGATGATTTTGATGGGAACTGATCACCAGTCTCAGAGCCAAGTCTGACCGAAGCCAAAGCATTGTATAGGTATGCCAAAGATTCGAGCG
>JBAPGN010002098.1:0-12586 GCA_037355405.1 Vitis amurensis
TAAAAGTTGATGAAATTGTTTGAAACTCCCATTGCATGCAAACTTATCTCTTCCACCTTAAGCTATTCGCACACACATACATTAGATTCAGGTTATAAGATGTGAAACTATCTCACCCTCTAAGCTTGAGAAATCATAATTTGACACCTTTAACCTCTCTTAATAGTGTTGGGACACCTCATAAAGACCAATGAGTCTTTGAAAAAATAGAAAAAAGAAAAAGAAAAAAAAAAAGAAAAAAAAAATATAGAATAAACTTCTTTGCTTGCCTTGAAACCTGAGCATGGTCCGAAGGGGTGGCGAAAGCCTTTAAAGCCTGGTGCCCTAAGCCTTTATTGGTTGGGAGTCACCGATCCTCTGCTTGTTACATGGGTGAATTGGTTAAGTTTAGTAAGTGAAAAGAATTGTGAATAAGAGGTGCGTTCCTAGCCTATCAAGAGATGGTTAATTTTGCTAAGCTTAAAGAAAGACTTAGGTTGGGGGGAGATGATAGTTATCCATACTATACTCGGAAGCTAATCACATTAACACTTAGCTTTTAGTGGAAGAATTTGATTTGGATCTTTTGAGAATGGAAATTCTTTTAATGCTTAAACTTGCATAATATCCATTCTTTGTACTCTATGATCAATTGAATGCTTTGACAACTCTTATTATAGGTTGAGTTTCACATCTTTATTGATCCATGGATGTCCATCATGCCACTCATATCATTTTTTGGAGTGATTTGCATGATCCCTTTTATGTATATTATTATAGTTACTTAGTTTTTATCTCCTCCATTGCTAAGGGACTAGCAATGAGTCGGTTGGGGGGTGTGATTACTACCAAAAAGTGTTGTTTTGTAGACCTAATTATAATGGTTTTAAGCACCTTTGAGTAGTAATCATATTCATTTAACCCAATTAATTCATTAAGGTCCTTAGTAATTGGTTATAATCATTTTGTGTAAGTTTTGGTGTTTTTGTTAGTATTTTGATCACCAAAGCATGCCAAATGATGGAGGAGCTACTTGGATAAGTCATGGCAAAGCAATGAAGAGCTCAAATTCATGAAGAACCAAGCTTTGGAGCTCCATAGCCCTTTGCCAAAGTCGTTCAAAGTATGCAAGGAGAGAAGCAAGGAGAAGAGGAAAACAGAGGGAAGAAAACAGATGACAGCAGCTGCAGTCTTCTTTCCCACTTTTGGAGCACTTCCCGAAGTCCATTTTCTACATTCTATATACCATTTCAAAGCTCAGGAAGTCAAGAATCCAATGCTTCAAACGGTGCGCGATTCGGAGTTGAAACGAAGGAGTTACAGCCATTGGAAGCAGATCACTCCAAAGTGTTGCGAAATCAGCCTTTTGTTGCGAGAATTTCGCAGCCTTTTTGTACAGTGCTATGGAATTCCTCCTGAAGCTACCCGATACATGCCGCAAGCTGGAACGCTGAGAACCTCAAGGTGGAAGCCAATTTCGCAGCCCTGCGAAGATAGCTTGGTGTTGCGAAATTATTTCGCAGCCCTCTTGAGTGTCTGCGAAATCTCGCAGAAACCATTTTCTCCTGCGAAATGGTTCCTGAAGCTTCCTGATATTTGTGCACCGACTCTTTTGGATATTTTCTTCAGATATTTTTGTATAAATTTCCATTCTTCTCCTTGTAAGCCACCAACCACAAGATTTCTTAGCTAGGAAGGTTGGAAAAACTCCTCTATATATATTCCCTTGCATCCACTGTAAAGAGGGAGGATCCTTTGTATATTTTTGGGAAGGAAGTAAAATACAGAGCACTTGCTCTGCTTTCATATATATATTTTTTTTTCCTTCTCCTTTCATTTTTCATTTCTTTTTCATTTTCTAGCCAACCAAACTTTGAGGATTTTTCCTCAAAGGATGAGAGGCTAAGCTTTTTGTCTCTTGGAGTAAGGAAAGCCGGGTAAGTTTCCACATGCATAAATTGGAAGTTTTGTTGTTTTAGTTTTTAATGAAGAGAAAGTGTGACCCGTTAATGGTTTTTATCTTTTTAGTTAACTTAAAACGCCTTTAATTCACCTGGGCCAACACTTGGTAAGGCAAGTGATCTCCGTCCATGGAGATTCACTAGTTTACCCCTTGCGAGCCTTTGGGAGGTGGTTTGAAGGTAGGATTTTCTAGAATAGCCAACACTTGGTAAGCTTTTGGACTCCAAGGAGACATCCATTAGTTATCTCTTGCGAGCTTTTGACGGGTAATCCAAGGTTAAAGATCACCTTGAATGGCAAGTGCTAGGTGAGAGGTATGAGCCATTGCAAGATGCATCAGTGAGAGGGATTTAGTGTTTGAACCCATTAAAGGGAAGCATCTGTACAACACCGGTTGGAGAAGGAACTATATGTTAATTCTCTAATGCGAGGAAAAGAAACAAGTGACCGGAACTCTCCTTTTTGTATGAGGAATCTGAGCCTAGTGATCTAAACTCCAAGAAACATTTTTCTTCATAAGTAATTCCCATTACTTTCTTTTTAGTTAGTTTAAAACCAAGCCTTTTTCTTTCAAACATCTTTATGTTTTCTTTTAAAGCTAACCTTGAAATGAAAAGGCACCAATTCATCTTTGAATTAATATCAATTGTGAAGTGAAAACCCATCCCAGTGGACGATCCTAGAGCCACTATGCTATAGTAGCTTTGTCTTTGCTACCCTAGTATATGGTGTAATAGGTTATAAATTTTGTTGATTACTCCCTCAATCAAGGAGCACCAGCTGGACATGAATCAGCTGAGACACCAATTGGGCACGAATCAGGAGTCATCGATGGACCCCCATTACATGGACAAGTCAGAAAGAGTACCCCATTAAGCTGCCCTAAAAAATATATATATATATATATAAAAGTGTGTGTTCTTTTCTTATTGATTTTGGTCAGATTGCTAAAGTATTGAAAAGAGATAGGTTGGGGGGAGAGACTAGTTTAGCATATTATTCTCGGAACCTAAGGAAACCAATACACATAGATTTTTGTGGAAGATTAAAGTTTGATTCTTAGAAAGTGGAAATGATTTTAAAACTTCAGTTTGCATAATGCATTCCCTTGATTGACAGTGTTTAGCATAGTTGGTTATGACTCTTGTTGAAATTTGGGTTTGTATTTCTTTAATGCTTCATGTGAGAATTAGATCATCATGCTTCTTGAGAATTATTTCCTTTCAGCATGATGTTGTAAATTTTAGATTAGTTTGCTATTTATTTTCATTTTTCTCTCCTATATTGCTAAGGGACTAGCAATATGTCGGTTGGGGGGAGTGATTACTACTCAAAAAGTGCTATTTGATAGCCTATAATTAATCCTTTTAAACACATTTGAGTAGTAGTTTAGGCCTTTTAACTCAATTGGCATGTTAAGGATCCTTTAAAGCAATTTTAATCACTTTGTGTAAGTTTTGGTGTTTTTGTTAGTATTTTGATCACCAAAGCAAGTCAAGACTGAGGAGAGCTATGAGGAATCTTGGGCAAAGCTTAGAAGTCATTTGGCCAAGAGTAAATCCGGATTGCAAGAAGAAAAAGCAAAGAGAATCTGCCATAAAGCATATTCTTGATGACAGTCGTAGTAGCCACTTTTGGAGCACTTTCTGAAGTCCAAATAATGCATGCTATATACCATTTCAAAGCTCAGGAAGTCAACAATCCAATGCTTCAAACGGTGTGCAATTCGGAGTTGAAACGAAGAAGTTGCAGCCATTACAACCCAATCACTCCGAGCTAAAAGAAGCATTTTGCAAAGTGTTGCGAAATCACCCTTTTGTTGCGAAGTGATTTCGCAGCCTTTTTGTACAGTAGGGTGTATCTCCTTCTGAAGTTGCCTGACATATACCGCGAGAAGGAAGCTTGGAACCTCAAGGTGGAAGCCAACTTCGCAGCCCTGCGAGTTTAGCTTGTTGTTGCGAAAATATTTCGCAGCCCTCTTGAGTGTCTGCGAAATCTCGCAGACACCATTTTTCTCCTGCGAAATGGTTCCTGAAGCCTCCCGATATTTGCTACTGACTTTGGGAGATATTTTCCATTAGATTTTTGTTGTCTAAATCCCAAAATACTCCTTGTAAGCCACCAATTACAAGATTCCTTAGCTTTTAAGTTAGTAAAAAGACTAAATATCTATGTAATAATTAGTTTTATATTATGTTCATTTATATACCTCTCGGGAGCCTGTTCTCAGAGAGGAGTTCCTTCTGTAAAGTTTGGGTAAGCAAGTAAAGTTCATTTCTTTCTACTGCCTTACCTTCTTACTTTGTATTTTTATTTTTATACTAAGTTATGAACTCTCTGAGGAGCTTTCCCCAGAGAATGAGTAACTAAACCTCTAATTCCTTGAAGCTAAGGTTGCCGGGGAAGGTTCCAAGTGCAAGAATGCAAAGCTTTGTGGTTTTAGCTATTAATGAAGAGGAAGTGAAATCCTTTAGTGATTTCTATGTTTTTAGTTAACTTAAAACACCTTGGAATCACCTGGGCCAACACTTGGTAAGGCAAGTGATTTCCAACCATGGAAATGGACTAGTTTACCCCTTGCGAGCCTCTAGTAGGTGACTTCAGGGTAGGATTTTCTAGAATAGCCAACACTTGATAAGCTTTTGGACTCCTAGGAGACATCCATTACTTATCTCTTGCGAGCTTTTGACGGGTAATCCAAGGTTACAGATCACCTTGAATGGTTAAGGCTTAGTGAGAGGCTTAAACCATTGCAAGTTGCATCAGTGAGAGAATTAAAGTGAAATCTAATTGAAGGATGAATCTGTACAACATCGGTTAGAGAATTAACTATAGGTTGAATCTCTAATGCGAGGAAAGGAACCATCTGACCGGAGCTATGTCTTTTGCATGAGGAACCACCCCCGTGAACCTAACTCTCCAAGGAATGCTTTTCTTCCTAAGTTATTCCAAACTTTTGTTATGTTAGTTAGTTTAAGTCTAAACCTTTACCAATCAAAGTTTGTATTTTATTTCTTAAGCTAATCTTGAAATGAAACAAGACCAATTCACTTGGAATTGGTATCATTGATAGCTTGTTAACCCATCCCAGTGAACGATCCTAGAGCCACTATGCTATAGTAGCTTTGTCTTTGCTACCCTAGTATAAGGTGTTATAGGTTATAAATTTTGTTGATTACTCCCTCAATCAAGGAGCACCAGCTGGACATGAATCAGCTGAGACACCAATTGGGCACGAATCAATGATCAAAACAAAATTTAGCTTTTAAGTATATAGGATATATATTGGAAAAAAAAAAGCATATAACTAAAAGCAAACTAATTTCAAGAAGTGCCTGCGGTGAACTAGCTAATGATAAAAAAAAAAAAAAGCTACTAAAGCCTCCTACTTCAATAATTGGCTCCCTTTTGAATTGTGGAGATAATGTAAACATCAAAACTTAGGCATATAGTATTATAAATATAATAAAAGGGCACAAATAAATAACAAAGAGGAATAGGGAGAATAAATAGACATATCAGCCACAAATAAATTGTAACTTTCTAGTTGTAGACCCCCTCATGGTCGTTTTCTTTTTATTTTATTCTTTTTTTCTTCTTCTTTTCTTCTTCTTCAGAACGTACAACTGAGCCAAAAATCAAAGATAGTTGTTTAGGACAGAGAAGACATAGCTGAACAGAAAGAAAGCTGATGGGAAAGAACGGGTGGCTAGGACAAAGAGAGCAGGTCTGTTGCTGAGAAGGATAATGAAGTGGTGAAAGTGACAGATGAAGAAAAGGTAAAATAAAGGGAGATGTCAGCTTCGTCATCCAGATCATTCACCACGGCTACTTTCATCTCTCCATTTATCAACACCATTAAACCCATTCTTAAGACTCGACTTACCCACCACCCTGTCGATCCTCTCAACTCTCATATCTCTCATTATTCATACCCATCTCCCATCTTTCATTCCTACCCCAACATGTTCGCCACCCTCCTAGCCGCGCCACTAAACCCATTCTCTCTCTACACTCTCCTACCCAAGGAGGAAAATATCGTGTAATCAAACACGCTACAATGAAGTCAATGTGTTACAGTGCCTTCTCTTTTTGCTTCTGAGGGGATTCGAACCCCAAACCAAAAGGTTTGGGGTACACTCCACTTACCATCTAGGCTAACTTGCCCTTGTTATATATTATGCACTAAACTTATATATACTTAAACTCATTATATAAAGAAAATATTAAAAGAATATTTTAAAGAGCAAATTAATTATAATTATTTTATCATTAAATGCAAAATTTTCTTTTAATTGATTACCAAAAATATAAAAATTATATAATTTTCTTCATAATGTTTTTAATATCATTAATAATTAATTAAATATTAATAAATTATATATATATATATCATAATTTATTTTATATTGTTTAATACAATTGAATTAAATGGATCATAATTTTAAAATTAATATATATTTTTAAATTAGACATACTTTAATCAAATATCATAATATTAGATGTAATTTAATAATAAATGTACACTTATAAAATTCATATTTTTATCGATGTATACGATATTATTATCAAATATGATAAATCATGTTATACATATATCAAAATTTTCAATAAAATAACTTTAAAATGTCTATTATACTTCTAATTATATTATTATGAGGTTTTCCTTACATTTTCATGAGTTTTTAACAATTTTAAGCTTACCGATATTTTTTTCCAAAATATCCATAAAATATATCTCCGATATATCCGTAAAATCGAAGTACTGATATATCTGTGATTACCGATATTTTCATCCTTGCTCCTACCCACATGAATGGAAACCATGCACACGTATCCTTCGCACCCCACCATACCCTCTATCCTCCACCCGATTTCCTTCTCAAAGCCTCCATTAAGATCCTATGCCATACTCGACTCAAAACCACCCTCATCCCTCTCTATATCCTCATACCCACCACCACCGAACCCCTCTTTCTCTCATTAACTCATTCACCATCTCATCCTTCAATACCCATTATCACCACTATTGAACCCATCTCTCATTCCAACCCCAGCTATCCAACCAAGACTTGGACGCAGATGATGAAGAAGACAACGAATTCTTCCAGGAATAGGTTGACATTCGATGCATGGATAATGTTAGGATGCTGATTGTGGACGCCATGTAAACCGCCAAGGCTGGGCGCCCTGGAATGCCTCTCGGCATGGCCAAAGTTGGGTATATGTTGTACAGGCATGTGATGAGGTACAACCCCAGAAATCTTAAATGGTACAGGGACATGGTTTGATTGAAAGTGAGGAAGAGACAGTCAGGATGTTGGACTTTGATGAGGCTAAGCGGCATAGATATGTTGATGTGCCTAAACCCGTGCCAGTTTTCATGGAGACTTGTGGTACCTGAAGGATCTAAGAAGTGCGAGAAGAAGACCCATGCCAAGCCCGAGAGGATCAGGTACAAAATGGATGAGGTCAAGCTCGTTGATTTGCAATTCTACAAGGTTGATTATTTCGGAATGGTCCAGAGTGTTGGCAAATCAGAGGGTTGGTCGTGCCCATCAACTCCCATTGTATTCGTCGTAGGCACTTGGGTGAATGCACTAAAAGGCTAGGGTATGTACCTTTCCTAACAGCAATTGCTTTTAGGAGAGTTGGTAGCGCCTGAGATCCTACAAGTGGTATCAGAGCCAAGGTCACGGGTTCGAACCCCAAGAGTGTCTCTGGGGGGGAGATTGTTGGCAGATCGAAGGGTTGGTCGTGTCCATCAACTCCTCTTGTATTCGTCGTATAGCCTTTTGCTACAAGGTGTGCGTTGAACTTGTCTACCTCTCCATGCTCATTAAGCTTTGTTTTGTAAATCCACTTGACACCAATCTTCTTTGCACCTGCAGGTAAGTTGATTAGCACCCAAGTATCATTCTTTTTTATGGATTTTATTTCAGAATCCATAGCAGCTCTCCACTTTGCACTTTTCACAGCTTCTTCAAAATAAAAGGGATCGCCAGATGCAAACAATGCTAGATTAGTTTCATCTTCTTCTTCAGACAAACCCTCACCCGTTTCATAATCTCTCATCCAAACTGGTGGCCTTCTAACTCTCCTTTCATTGGAACTAGGTGAACTCTCTTCATCTACCAGATTTGGAGAAACAGCCCCAACCTCTTCTACACTACTTCCATCTTCACTCTCGACCTCACCTTCATTATTTGCAGCAACATTTTCTTCATTATCTCCCCATTCCAACATAGCTATCACCTATTCTTTATAGCTCTTATCCCAATCCCAAGACTTGTCCTCTTCGAAAACTACATCCCTGCTTATTACAATTTTCTTGGCTATTTGATTCACGCCCAGTCGGTGTATCAGTTGATTCATGTCCAGCTGGTGCTCCTTGGTTGAGGTAGTAATCAACAAAATTTATAACCTATTACACCATGAACTAGGGTAGCAAAGACAAAGCTACTATAGCATAGTGGCTCTAGGATCGTTCACTGGGAAGGGTTTTCAACTCTCAACTGATACCAATTCAAAGCTGAGTTGGTGTTTTTTCCTTTCAAGGTTAGCTTTAAAAGAAAACATAAAGTTGTTTGAGTGAAAAGGGTTTGGTCTAAAACTAACCAAAAAGAAAGTAATGGAAATTACTTATGAAGAAAAACGTTCCTTGGAGGTTTAGGTTCACAAGGGAGGTTCCTTATGCAGAAATAGAGCTCTGGTCATTTGGTTCATTTCCTCACATTAGAGAATTAACATATAGTCCATTCTCTAACCGGTGCTGTACAGATGCTTTCCTTTAATGGGTTCAAACACTAAATCCCTCTCACTGATGCAACTTGCAATGGCTCGTGCCTCTCACCTAGCATTTGTCATTCAAGGTGATCTTTAACTTTGGACTTCCTTTCTCAAGCTCGCAAGAGGTAACTAATGGATGTCTCCTTAGAGTCCAAATGCTTACCAAGTGTTGGCAATTCTAGAAAATCCTACCTTCAAGTCACTTCCCAAAAGCTTGCAAGATGTAAACTAGTGCATCTCCATGAACGGAGATCACTGGCCTTACCAAGTGTTGGCTCAACTGAATTTAAGGTGTTTTAAGTTAACTAAAAAGATAAAAACCATTAACGGGTTACACTTTCTCTTCATTAAAAACTAAAACCATAAAGGTACTAATTCTTGCACTTGGAACCTTTCCCAGCAACCTCAACTCCAAGGAACTAAAAGTCTAGCCACTCATTCTCTGAGGAAAATTCCTTAGAGCTTGTTTGGCTAGAAAGAAAATTAAAGAGAAAACAAATATTAGACAAAAACAGAGCAAGTGCTCTGCACAATATATATCTATCTTTTTGTCTATTACATTGATGATCTATTTGATCCTTCTTATGTAAAGGAAATTACAAACTATATATAAGGGTTTATTCACCCTTTTTCCAAACTTAATAACTAAGGAATCCTATCATTGGTGGATTAAAAGGAGATTTTAGGGATTTAGGCAACAAATATCTAACGCAAAATATCTCAAAATATCCCAAAATATCGGTAGCAAATATCAGGAAGCTTCAGGAGAACATAGTAGCACTGTGCAGAATGGCTGCTCTCCCATCCGGGTAGGCGGTTAACAGATGATCCAGATACGTCCATCTAAAGAAGTTGAAACACCTACATCTCCCATCAGGCTCCTGAATTCCGGATGTGAACATCCGGGGTGGAAAGTGCGCGGCAGCCGGATGCAATGGCAGGGGCCGGGTGCAAATGGCGGCGCACATCCGGGTGCAAATGGTGGCGCACATCCGAGTGCCTTCCGATGGTATATCCGGACGCCCTGTCCGGGTATACTCCTTGCATGGATTCCAAAGAACTCTCTTCAATCTCATATTGCTTTGGTGATCAAAAAGCTATCAAAACACCAAAACTTAACACATTTTTTATTAGAATTGATTGCAAGGGTCCTTAACATGCCAATTGAGTTAAAAGGTGATAACTACTACTCAAGAGTGTTTAAGAGAGTTAATTAAAAGCTATGAAATATCACTTTTTGAGTAGTAATCACTCCCCCCAACCGACATATTGCTAGTCCCTTAACAATGAAGGAGAGAAAAATAAAAATAGACAACACTATAGTTTACAAAATCATGCTGATCACTTCCAAAAAATAATCAAGTGGCATGATGATCTAACTCTCACATGGAACATTAAAGAAATAGAACTCAAAATTCAACAAGAGTTATCAAATAACTTATCTAATCACAATTCTTAAAGAGAAGGCATTATGCAAAGTTAAGCTTTAAAAAAGTTTCCACTCCCAAATAGTCAAACCTTACTCTTCCACAAAAATCTAAGTGTTATTTATTAGCTTCCGAATATAGTATGTTGAACTAATCTCTCCCCCCAACCTAGTTCTTTTTCAAAGCTTAGCAAGCTGATCAACCTCCAATAGGCTAAGAACGCACCTCTTTTTTTTTTTCATTGTAGGAATACAAGGCTTAAGGGTATTCTTTTCTAAATTGTCCATGTAACGGGGATCCATCAATGACTCCCAACCAATTAAGGTTTAGGGCATCAAGCTTTCAAGATTTTTCAACCACTAACTCCTTGGATTTTACCTCGGACTTTTGAGAATGAATTTCAATACCCAAGCACCTACAGTATGTTAAACTCCACCTATTCACCCTTGTAACGAGCATTGAGGCCGGTGACTCCCAACCAATTAAGGCTTAGGGCACCAGGTTTTAAAGATTTTCACCATATACCCCTCAGACCTTGCTCGGGTTTCAAGGCAAGCAAACATTTTTCTTTTTTTCAAAGGGTCATTGGCCTTTTATAAGGTGTCCCAACACTATTAAATGAGGTCAAAGGTACCAAGTCTAAAATTTCCTAAGTCAAGAGGGAAATAGTTTTTCATCTTATAATCGGAACCTATTGTGCACAGTGTGTGAATAGCTTAAAGTGGAAGACATAAGCTTGAATTCAATAGAACTTTCAACAGTTTATCAACTTTAATAAGCATAATACAAAATCTAAGTCAAATGAAAAGACAAAAATTCAATTTCTCCCATTTTATTTTTGAAAATTTTTCCTTAATAACCATGGAGAGTAGAATAAAAACTTAAAAAAAAAAAAAAAATTTAAATTAAGCAAAAAGCAACTAAATTACCAAAATAGCTTAGCATTAATAACAAAAACTTTCTTCCTCAACTCTCCCCCCAACCAAGCGGAACATTGTCCTCAATGTGACATAAGCGATTGAAAAATAGGGAAGAAGTGGTACCTCCTAAGTGATGCGGAGTGATGTAGTTGTCTCTCCTGTAGGAGGCTCCGGATGAGGAAGCAATGGCATGCTCAGGAGCTTATGTACTGCTAATTGATGCTGAATCTGCCTCAGGATGGCAGGGTGCTGGGCCTGAGTGGCAAGAATCTGCTCCTAATTTTAGTCATTCAAAAAGATTAAGCTAGTTACAATTTACATAATTTAAGACCAGATTACAAACAAATAATTTTAAAAACTTAAAAATTAACATATTAAACAAAATTATGGACTTTGGTGAAACCAAGTCCATCTAACCCTTCTCTGTTCAGGATTTCTGTGGCTCAAGGAGTTGATTTCCTCATTTTATGGCTTGAACAGTTCAATGAATGGCTTGAGGCGATGACCATTGACTCTGAAAGTGTCTATGCCATTGGAATTTAGTAATTCCACCACTCCATTGAGATGTATTTGGTGAATAATGAAAGGGCCTATCCACCTTGACTTGAGCTTTCCAGGAAAGATATGGAGCCTTGAATCATAGAGTAGGACTCGTTGTCCTCTCCTCAATTCTTTGTTGGAGATTAGTTGATCATGCCACTTCTTCATCTTCTGTTTTGCAACTTTGGAATTGATGTAAGCATCATTTCTTAATTCCTCCCATCTCATTAAGGTCTAAGTACCTCTTTTCCCCAGCTCTGATCAAGTCCATGTTTAACTTCTTGATTGCCCACCAAGCTTTGTATTCAACTTCCACAGGGAGATGACATGCTTTGCCATAGACTAGGCGATAAGGAGACATACCAAGAATAGTCTTGTAAGCTGTTCTGTATGCCCATAATGAATCATGAAGCTTAATAGACCAATCTTTTATGCTCATGATCACCACCTTCATCAATATATTCTTGATTTTCCTGTTTGCTAGCTCGACTTGCCCGGAAGTTTGAGGATGATAAGGTGTAGCTATCTTATGTTTCACTCCATACTTGGCTAATAAGGCTTCAAAAGGTTTGTTGCAAAAATGAGTACCTCCATCACTGATTATGGCCTTGGGCACCCCAAATCTTGAGAAGATGTTCTCCTTAAGAAATTTGAGAACCACCCTGTGATCATTCTGTTTACAGGGGATTGCCTCCACCCATTTGGAAACATAGTCTACCCCCACCAATATATAGGAGTTACCGAAAGACATTGGGAAAGGTCTCATGAAGTCAATACCCCAAACATCAAAAAGATCAACTATAAGGATGGGGTTCATGGGCATTT
Source organism: Vitis amurensis (assembly GCA_037355405.1). Classification (NCBI taxonomy): domain Eukaryota; kingdom Viridiplantae; phylum Streptophyta; class Magnoliopsida; order Vitales; family Vitaceae; genus Vitis; species Vitis amurensis. Next base: position 12,443 of record JBAPGN010002098.1, read on the forward strand.
GGTTTCTTTTTGTAAGCTTCCCGAGTCTTTGGCATCTATCACAACTCCTACACATGATGTGGGAATCTTTGAAAAGCGATGGCCAAGTAAACCCTGATTGCAAGACCTTCATGGTTGTTTTCTGAAAGGCAAAATGGCCTCCAC